>NW_004624830.1:7602868-7623892 GCF_000247695.1 Heterocephalus glaber
TTCCTCTTTTGTGCAAGCTTTGGGTTTGTTATTCTCTTCTTTTTCTAGGAGCTTGAGGTTCTGGATTAGGTTATTTATCTGAGTTCTCTCTGTTTTCCTAATATGGGTATTCACTGCTATGAATTTCCCATGTAGAACTGCTTTCGTTGTGTCCCGTAGATTCCTGTATGTTGTACTGGCATTTTCATTTACTTGTAGAAACTGTTTAATTTCTTCTGTGACCCCAAGAGGGTGTTATTCAGTTTCCATGTGTTTGAGGGGGTTTTGTGGTTTCTTATGTTATTGATTTCCAATTTTATTGCATTATGTTCTGATAATATACAGAACTGCTTTCATTGTGTCCCATAGATTCCTGTATGTTGTACTGACATTATCATGTACTTGTAGAAACTGTCTCCAAGACTGCTTTTGAAGTCCAGTAAAGACTATGTTCTGTTTGGATTCCTGCTGTATGGAATGGAAACAATATTTAGAAATGATGAGCCTATTATGGAATTTGAATTTATAGGATTTATTATAGGTTTAAACGGGTTTTTTAAAAAATAGTCATGAGTTGTAATATAATCTATGTAGAAAAGATTAGTCCAAGTCTTTAAGTTTTTATATTTTTGTGAGTATTTAGCCTTAAATAACAGCACGGCAGTCCCAGAGGAAAGAAAACTTCTTTTTAAAAAATTCTTGAAAACCCAAAGAAGAGCCCAAATGAACATGGTGGAGGTTTACCCTAGAGCTAGGGCCATGGACAGAAGGTGAGATGCTGTGCCCGCCAAGTCTGCATGTGTGCTGGTCCATGGCCAGGGTATGTGGAGGTAATTGTGCTGGAAAAACTTGGAGTCAGCGAAGGGTAATTCCTATATGAGGAGAATTTAATTTAAAAAGAAGGAATATTGGAATGATCAGTAGCAGATGTTCAGTGATGTAAACTGAGAATGTATTAATTCATGGAATGCAAGGAAGGGTGAAGAACAACTTGAACAGAATAGGAAGGTACCCGGACTTTAGCAGTGACCAGGCCCAGTAGCAGAACCTGGTTAGCCTCTGTGCAAACTACCTTTTTGTTGTTACCGGATTCATTCTGTGTTTGCTTCATTTTTTCCCCCCTGTGGTCTGGCTTTCTCCATGTTCCATGAAGCACAGTAGGAGTTAGTGCCATTCCCACCAATGGTCCATGCCTTCTTGATAGTGGGGTTGATATGGAAACAGGGCCTTCAGCACCTCTGAGATGTGCAAGACACCTCGGTGTTCTCCTTCTGCTTCTTTTCTCCCTCTCTGGAGTCATCCATCTCCCGTGTCTTAGCCAACCTTGTCAGCTGACCATGCAATGTGTTCAACTCACTACAATTTTTAGGATTCATACTTAAAATGGCAACATTACTGATAATTACGCTGTTATAAAAGGCATAAACCATCAGGGTCCCAGACATTAGAACACAGATTTGCCCTGCTTCAGCTTTTCATTGTCTGTGTTTCCTCAGAGCTACTCTTAGATGGGCTCTTATGTGAGTCATACCTCTGCATAAATCAGACTGCCTTCTCTCCCTGAGAAGTTTTAAATCTTAACTCATAAGAACAAAATAAATAACTGTTTTCTTTGTGAAGGCGCTATGGAGGATTGCTTGTTCTGTACTTAACTTCATGATGTTTCCAAAAGGTAACTTAATGCCTTTATTCAAAGTTGTTTCTACTTTGACATAGAGGTTCTCTCCCTCTCTCTCTCTCTCTCTCTCTAACAGGACCATGAGCATATCTGAATATGGGAAGATAAATCCAGCCTGATGATTGTTAGAGATGTAATAAAGAATGATTTCTCTGATCAACCTCCTAAGACGTATATTGGTCTTTTAAAAAACTTTTTAAAAATTATAATTAACATATAATAAAGTGCACAGATATAAAGTGTATAATTTGATAAGGTTTTATGCAGATATAATAAAACCTCTTTGTGATCTACCATCGCCACCTGTCCCTGTCTTTGCCCATCCCAACACACCACTGATTTTCTTTCTGTTGCTATAGATTTTCCTTCTGCCTGAATAATCTTTAATATTTTTTATTATAGGTCTGATGATGTTGAATTCTTTTGGCATTCATATGCTGAAAATTGTCTTTATTTTCCCTTCATTTGGCAAAGATATTTTTACTGGGTGTAGAATTCTAGATCAATAGGTGTTTTTCTTTTAGTGGTTCAAAGACGTCATTCTCTTTCTTTGTGGTGTTTTTAACAAGAAATCTGCTATTTTGCTCATCTTTATTCTTCTGACCATAAGCAATCTTTATTCTCTGCTTGTAAGATTTTCTCTTTGGCATTGGATTTGAGCAATGTGATTATAATGTCAGTCGGCATAGTTTCCTCCATATTGTTTGTGCTGGTATTTCTGGGTTTATAATTCTCATCAAATACATAAATTGTCAATCATGATGTCTTCAGATACGTTTTACACCCCTACCTCTTTTATTTGGGCTACAATTAAGCATATACATTCCTCTTGGAGTTGATCAACCTCTCACTAATGTTTTCTTTTTTTTCCTCCTATATTTGATTTTAGATAGTTTCTATTTTTTTAATCTAACCACATCCTTTTTTCCTGCAACATCGAATTTGTTGTTCCTTTCCCATCCCATCTAGTATATTTATCATCCACATTTCTAAAAGTTCAATTTGAATCTGTTTTTCTTATGGTAAAAAATACACAACACAAAATTTACTATCTTAACCATTTCAAAATGTAATGCTTAGTAGTGTTATCTATATTTAAATTATTTGAATGCATCTCCAGAAAATTTTTTGTCTTGCAAAACTGAAATTCTGCTGGTTGTGCCCTTTGATGAACAAAAGCCTTTGTTTCGTATAATCCCATCTGTCCAGTGTTGCTTTTGTTCCCTGTGCTTTTGATGTCATAGCCAAGAAACAATGGCCAGATCTAATGTCCTGAAGCTTTTCCCTTGCCTTTGCTTTGGAATTTTATAGTTTTGGGTCTTACACTTGGGTCTTTAGTCCATTTTAGTCAGTTTTTTATATGGTGTAGGGTAAGGCCCGACTTCCTTCTTATGCATGTGGATATCCATATTCCCAGTAGCACTTGTTGAAGGCACTGTTCTTTTTTCCATCAAGTGGGCTTGGCATCTTGTCGAGACTGAACTTAACCTTCTCCCCAGTCTGGGGTCTCCGGAAGAGTAACTGTCTTGGTTTATGGCCACTCTAAAGAGAAACACCTCATGACCAAATTAGAAAGAAATCATAGCAATATCACAACAATCTCAGGTGCTACAAATGTTGAAAGACAGGAAGAGAATATAATATGACATAAATGTAATGTGACACGAATAAATTTAATAATTAGGAGAAAATGGGTAAATTTTTTAAAAACACAACTTTAAAGATATACCCAAAAATCAACAATTTAAAAATGTAACTGGGTTATGTGTTCCAGAAATACCTCAGTCGTAGGATATAAGGACCTGCTCCAGGCACCATGAGACCAAAGAGAGAGAGGCAAGCGGATCCTGGGTGGCACAGGCAGTGGCTTGTGGGGACTTCTGGAGGGAAGTGTGGCCCTGGGCTAGATCAGCTGGGTCTCTGCAATTAAGTAAGAATGAAGGACATATATATGGGGTAGGACAAAAGTAACTTCATCCTACATGGAATGTACCTGGGCTATATCTTAAGCTAGTATCAAAGTGCCAAAGTTATCACATTGCTAACACCAGTTTTCAGTTGTAACACTCCACACACCTCTCCAATGGTTTTCTCCACTTATAGTTTGGTAGGAAAGTATGTGGGGAAATGGATTAAAGTTCCTCAGGGACAATCATGGCAGTTAGGACTCAAGATGGCTGCAGTCATGTCAAGCTGAATCCATATACTATGGCCACAAAAACAAACACTGAAAAAGAAAGGAGGTCTCAAAATTCTTCTAAATATTTAAGAAAAAAATAACACCAATTTGTTATAAACTCTTCAAGAGAAGCAAAAAGGGGATATCTCCTGACTCATGTTATGAATCCATAAGAATTATAAGAATACCCAAGTCTGATAAAAATATCACACACACACACTGAGAAATATGCACACACACCAAAACTTACAGACCAATTTTGTTCACAAAAGTGGATAAACAAATGTTTTAAACAAAATGAATTCAGCGTAACATGAGGAAGATAATATATCATGAATAAGTGGATTTATCCCTGGAAAACAAAGTTGGTTTAACATTTGAAAAATTAACAAGAAAGGCGAAGGTTGTATGATGATTTTCATAGTGGAAAAAAATCTTATAAAACTCAATTCCAATTGTGGCAAAAACTTAACAAGATATGATTTTAAAGGAATTTCCTGTTGTAATAAAACATATTCGCATGTCAATCTACCATGAATATTATACTTAATGATTAATTATTGAGCTGGAAAATGAGACAAGGATATTTGAATAAATACAATTTTCAGTTACCATTTACTGGATGTACTGCAGAGTGCTAGAAGACAACAACAAGAAATCAAACATTTAGGAATTGGAGATGAAAAGATGAAGTTTCCATTATCCCAGATGCCATACATGTAGAAAATCTAAAAGGATATTCAAATTATTAAAATCAACAAGTGAATTTAAAAAGATTACTGATATAGTCAACATAAAATTATAATTCAATATACTACTGATGAACAAAAAACAAAATTAAAAATAAAACTACCTTTTACATTAAGAGAGAGACCACTCAGGTGAACAAATTTAGGAAGTCTATAAATAGGTCCAAATATACAGAATTTAATATATGATAAAATTGCCATTTTAATCAATGCAAAAAGGCAAACAGTTCAATAATGTGTATTGAGACATCCTATCATATTCTTATCTTTTTCTATAAATCTAAATAAAAACCAGAGAGACTGGAGTTTAAGAACACAAATACCATATGTACACCATTAGAAGTAGAAGATACATCTAATGATAAGGAAAAGAACACTAAAAAGCTTAACTGCCAATGGCAACTTGGAAAAATGTTGAAAATTAAATATAAATAGTTCACATATCTTCTACAATAATTTCTTAAATATCAAAAAATTTAAAAAGCTCAAAGAAACATTGGTGATGAAATGAATTAAAATTACATGAAATAAAAACAAATGATGAAATAAATACATAAAAATTAACCTCTATAATTAAAAAAAATGAAAACTAAGCCAATCAAATTTAAAATTTTAATTGTGATTGGGATGTGAAAAATGGAGATTCTTACATATTGCTCGAGTTATGACATAGCAATATAATAAAGTTTTCATCAGCAATTTAAAGTGTCATAGAATCAAAGAAAGTAAAGTGTCATAAATGAGCATTTATGAACATGAAACTGTTCTGAGAACTGTCATATGTGAATTTTAAAAGCACTGAACAGTATAAATCCCATAAAATTATTTGTACGAAAATTTTGAAAGATAATACATCATGATATTATTCATGGTTATCTCTGGGATGTTGGATTTTACTCTTTTTATTATCTTGTTATTTTAGAATATTTCAACAATAATGTATACTGCTCTCCAGAAAGTTAATGTTAAATCAACAAAGGAAAATTTGAACTTGGTCATATTTTCTATTGAGGTAAATCCTTTCCAAGAAAAATAACTGCTTCAAATATTTTCTTTGTCAGAAATAGATCATTGACATTATCTGAGAATGTTATCTTTCAGGGACACACATTTCTTTGGAAATTGTGTGCAGTGTGTGCATTCTATTTTTATGGTTGATTTTTCTGGAATTTCTTGCAATAAGGCACCTTTCACAAATAATATTTCTGTTCTTCTTAGATATTATTTTCCCCTTAAGCCATAGGTGTTTTGTTTCTTTGTTGAACAATAAACATCAATAGATTGATGCATTTTTGAATTTTCATACAAGCAGTGCTACAGATTGGTACTCTCCATCTCCCAACCTGCACCATTCATTTATTGAACCCCTAACCATCAGTGTGACTGTTTGATATATAATTAAGGCTAAATGAAGTCATAAGGGTATAGCCCTGATCATGAAGGATTAATGTGTGTACAAGAGCAGTGAGGACTTGCTTGCTTTCCCCACCATGTCTCCAAGGCAGGAAGAGAGTCCTTGCCAGAAGCAGTAAGCCCTTGATCTTGGACTCCACGGCCTCAGACTGTAAGAAATAAATTTCTGTTGCTGTGGCCATCATCTGTGTTACTTTGTTATGGCAGCTTGACCTGAGACAGGTGGTAAAATATTTGCTTGGATCACCATTTATCTGGTTCAGTAACTCTTTAGAATTAGCGCTTTCATGGGGAATAGGATACTGCAATAGTCTGTTTAATAGATATTGTTTGTGATGTGAAAACTAACATTGTGTTTAATTATTGAGGAAGAATATTAACATTGCCTAGAAACTAACACTGACAGGAAATTATTGTAATCTGGTAATTTTTATTACCTCTTTCTGGATATCTCTTAGACCTGTCGCTACAAAAAGAATAGGACACACATGTAAATACCAAATAGTTTCTCTGATGTGAGAGATTGAAAGTGTAAATAAGGATAAAAATATATAATAGATAATGTGAAATAGGAAGAAGAGGTCCAAAGGGGAAGGGGAAGTGGGAGGGGTAGGGGAGAGGAAAGAAGGGAAAGGAATAAATATGAGAAAAGGAAAAAAGGGTAATAGGGAGGGACAGAGGGATGGTGGGGTTGAAGGGAGGGCAGGGGAATGGGGAAAAAATAAGAATCAAGATATAGTGTATAAAGGTACAAATTCCCATCGATGAATGTCATCATATTGTATACCTAAAATGTACCAATAAACTTAGTTTTAAAAAGGCTTCCCGTATTACTCAGATTTCTATCACAGTGACAAAATACCTGAGATGATTAACCGAAAGAAAGAGATTTATTTTGGCTCTAAATTTTAACAGTTTCAGTTCGTGGCCTTTTGGCTCCATGCCTTGGGGCTGTGGTGATGCTGCTCACAGCAGCAGCACATGGTGGAGAAAACCTGCTTACCTCAGGGTGGCCGGAAGCAAACAGAGAGAGGACGCAGCCGGAGGTCCACTCTCCCATGCTCCCAAGCACTTCTCTCCTCCTAGGCCTCTCCTCCTCCTAAGGACACCAGGAGCAGGTGACTAAGGCGTTAGCAGAGGGTCCCAAGTGACACTTCCGGTCTGAGTGACAGCTCCTTTTTGGAGGGAATTCAGTGGTTCCAGCCCTGTAGTCACCTTTCAGTCAGACAGGTTGCGATTTGGCTTTCCACTCTGCTTCTTTTCCAGTTGTATAACTTTAAGAATGGGACTTAATCAACCTGAGTCCCAATTTATCTGTGGAAAGGAGAGAACAATACAACTTTGTATAAAGTGATGTTGTGAAGGTCCAGTGACAGGGCGTTCGTCACGTACCCATGGTGATTTTAAGTACTTTCCACCAAGCCTGGGGCCTGATTCTCTGTCTCTCAACCTCCGCCCTCCACTTCTTCCATATTGGCAGAAATAGACAAGTGTTGCTGCCTACACCTCCACAATAACATGCACTGATGTTAATTAGGATTTGAGCGGTTTCTGTTCTTTTCCAATCTGATTCCATTTTGATTTCTTGCTCTAATTCTAAATCCTTGTATTTTCCTACATATAGGAATATTTCAACTGAGGCCTCTGGAAGAACCACCTCCTTCACAGGGACACTTAACAATCTCAGACTTGCTAAAGAGTAATTCTTATAAAACAAAATGCTGATGCTTTCACTTTAATACTGAAACCTTTTAATGTTCTCTTTCCTTAGTAAAAAGAAATATACACTCTTTAAAAATTTGGGGGTGGGTGGGGAGAAAACTTGAGATCTACTCTCCCAGCAAGTTTCAAACATACAATACAGTAGTATTAACTGTCATTACCATGCTGTACAACAATTTTCATAATGTGTTTATCCTTTGGACTTAAAGTCTATACCCTTTGACCAACATCTCCCCCCACCCCCTGGGAATTACTCTTCTGCTCTCTGCACCCATGACTTTGGCTTTTCCGCTTCACATGTAAGTGTTGTACCCAGTGAGAGAGAACCAACCAGAGACTGATATTAAATCCACACAGGAGTTTATTACTGGCCGGGACCTGAGCAGAGCATCGGACTCGAGCCTCGACTGGGGGTTGACAAAAGTGTTTTATACACCTTTGAGGCCAACAGTTTCTAGGCCCCTCTATGGGATAGAACTAGCAAAGCAAGCAAAAGGTACAGAAGCGGAACACCCTGTAGTTAGAACATTTGTAAAACAATAGTTGATTAATTGTTGCTTCTAAGAGACTCTCTAAGGGGAAGAGGTTTCTAAGCTTCCTCCTTCTGAGTTCATCTAAAGGGCAGGCAGGTGGGTCAAGCAGCAATATAGAGTCTGTCTTGCTACCTAGGGTCCTTCAGTAAGAGTGTGAAATTTCACTTAGCATGACGTCCTCCAGGTTCATGTCATCATGACGTCAGGACTCCATGTCCTGGCTATTCTGAATAAAGCCACAATGAACATGGGAGGGCAGTTATTGCTTCTATGTACTAATTTCATTTTCTTTGAATAAAACAGAATTGAGATCGCTGGATCATATGGCAGTTCTGTTTTTAATTGTTTGAGGAAACTTCAACTGCTTTCCATAATGAATGAACTAATTTAGGGTGTAGAGGTTCCCTCTTCCCCACACCCCGACCAATACTTGGTATCCTTTGTCTTCATTCTGACAGTTATGAGGTGATAGTTCACTGTAATTTTTGTATTTCTTGATTATTAGTGATGGTGTGAAATTTTTCATATATTTGTTGGTCATTTGTATGTCTGACTTAGAAAATGTCTATTCAAGTCCTTTGCCCATTTTTTGGACATAATTTCAATTTTTTTCTGAATTCTTTATATATTTTAGATATTGATCCCTTCTCAAATTATGATTTGTAAATATATTCTCTCATTCTATAAGTTGCCTCCTCAGTCTATTGGTTGTTTTCTTTGCTGTGCATGGACTTTTAGTTTGATCCAATCTTATTTTTCTATTTTTGCTTTTGTTGTATATAATTCTGTGGGTATATCTAAATAAGCATTGTCCAGACCAATGCTATGGAGATATTTCCATGTTTTCTTCTAGAAGAGTAGTTAGGGCTTACATTTAGGTACTGAATCCATTTTGAGTTGATCTTTGTATATAGTGTGAGATAACGGTCCAGGACTTTGGCTTCCCTGTTTCATATTCTTTGTACTGTATTCTTGGTAAAGATCTGTTGATTATGAGTGCTCTCTGTTTTGTTCCATTTGTTTTCATTCTGGTAACATGATTTTAGTAACTAGTTCTGTAACGTACTTTGCAATCCTGAAGAGTGATGTTTCCAACTTTGTTCACCTTTTCCAATACTCTGGCTTTTCAGGGTCTCTTGTGGTTCCAAATTAATTCTAGGATTGTATTTTCTATTTTTCTAGGAAATTGTGTTGGAATTTTGATACAGTTTTTGGTCTATAGATTGTTGTGAGTAGTGTGGATATTTTAATGATATTATTTTTAAATCCATAAAAGGACATCTTTTCATTTACTTCTGTCTTTTTCAGTTCCTTCCATCAATGTTTTATAGTTTTCAGCATACATGTCTTTCATTTCTTTGGTTAAATTTATTCCCAAGTATTTTGTTCTTTTTTCATGCTACTGTAAATAGGAGTTTTTAAATTTCTTTTTCAAATAGTTTGCAGCTAATGTACAGAAACCCAACTAATTTTTAGGTGGTGATATTTTACTTATTCACTAGTTCTGACAATTTTTTGGTGGACTCTTTAGGATTATCTATACAGATAATGTCATCAATTTACTTCTATTTGGATGCTGGTTTTTCTGTTTTTGTTTTTGTTTTTACCTAGCTGCTCTGGTTATGACTTCCAGCATTATGTTTAATAGAAGTGGCAAGAGTAGACATTGTTGAAATACAAACAAACTTTAAAAGTAATATGTAATTTGATTCTGTTTACCTTTAAGAATTACTTCCTCAGACCAGATACTTTCACACACACTATATCCAGCCAAAACATGCTCCATACATTGTTCTTTCTGGAAAGGTATTCCTCTTCTTGGAATTGTTTTCCCCTTATATATTCACCTGTCAAAATCCATGAAGTCTGGTTTAAATGTCATCTCCTCCACGGACATTTCCCTATTATCCTGGTTTTCTGGTTTTCTTATCTAATTCCTTTTTTAAAAGGATTTACCTATTTTTTTCCTACATGATCTTCTGAAGTTTATGTTCTTTGACAGTAGAAAGCACCTCTTATTCATCTTGGTATTTTTGCATGTGACTCCTGTTGAGCAATATGAATTGTCTGAACCAAATTTGTTAATGTAAGAAAGCATCTCCCTCTTTGTTTCATCCTTTTCTGCTCCAGTCAGATTTCTTATAATTAAAGATACAGGCCCACAGTTCCCAATTGACATCTCCTGTATAGGTCACCATGCCCCTCGCAGAAACACTCTCTGCTAAGCCCCAGCAGACCTGGCTTTCGTCTTGCCATCTTTCACTTTATCTTCTGGCATAACCGTATAATATTTTTATTTCCTTATGAAAACAGACATGGTGAGGGTTTTTTATTCTCTGATATTGTAAAGCAAAGTATGGTAAAGGGGGGCACTTTTCTTGGCAAATATTGAGTAGCCACAGAACAAGAACTAAATTTGTAGTATGCACACATCTCTTCAAAGTTTTCTTTGTTTAGAAAATCACACATATTTGTCTTTCATTTTTCCACAAATTTAATGAGAAACTTGTCCTGTATACTAAATCAGGGCAGAAGAATATTGTGATTAAATGTCACTGTACACCTGGGTTCCTTGCTTTGGGAAAGTAATAAAAGGGGACCAGAACCCTCTCTTCTCTTTTCTTCCTGGAAGACCATCATGTTGTCCAAATAGGGGTTTAACTATAAGTAAATGAAAACTTTCTATGGCTCCCTAATTATCAAGTAAGCAATTTTAACCTTGAGTCTGTGTTTTGGCAACTAGGAATTCTCATTTGGAGGGACAGGGCTGGGTGCAGTGCTATATTAACTGAATAGTAACTTTCTTCTATGCCAGTATGAAGCACAATGACAATGCTATAACTGATGAAAAAATATGATTTATTAGTTACATAAATAAAAAAGTTGATCGAATCAGTTTTGTCACCAGGCAGGTGTATATCAGTTTCTCCTTTTCCACAAAGCAGTTATAATTTTCCAAACTTCCTTAACTTAAATATCTAAATCACAATTTTTTATTAAATGAAGCTTTATCTATGAATACAAAAGACTGCTTTTTATGAGCTGAGATGTAGATAAACCCACTATTTTTAATTTCTTCTTTGAGATAATAGCTTAGGTTGGCTGATTGGTTTAAATCTGTGCAATTAAACCTTAGTCTAGTTTTCCAACTGTATTATGCAATTTCTACTCTTGGACCTAGTAGTTTTGTCTATAGCCTGATTATGCATTTTGTAAGTCTTTCAGGAATGTCAAAAAAAAGGATAATCTGGGTGAGTAGAATATAGCACAAACGGTTTTGTCTCATTGACTCTATTATCCCAAATCATCACTACATATCAAGCAGATGTCTAGTCATGAGTAAATAATGTGCACATGGGCCTCCTCTAGGCCTTGTCAGAGTGCAGGTCCTGACTCAGGGATGCAGGATCGGCTCCCAAGTGCAGCCCGGATTGAGGGCTCAAACAAATCATTTGCAGACTTGGAGGAAAGACATCTTCATAGACGGTCACCCAACTTGTGTTTCTCTCCTGTAATCAGATCACCTTCCCATTGTTTGGGTCTTTCAATTTTTTTGTAATTATAACATTTAAACTATTACACTACTTAATTGTATGGCATGTCTTGACTATGCAGCTTTCCTTTTATCAGTGCAAAAGCAATCCCTTGCCAGATTTCATTCTTCTTTGCCTTGAACTATACTCTAGGATATTTATGAAATGACCTTGATTTCTTTTTTCTTGATTTTGTCAAATATAAGCTTAAGACATAATAGGTGCTCAAAAATACTACTTGAATGAATAAAGCTGTCATCAAGTATTCTATTAGTTTTGAACTTTTCATTGTTTCCACAAGCACCTCTTTTTTTTTTTTTAGTTCTTTTATTGGCACATTTTAGGTATACAATTCATTTACATTTATCATTGGGTGTTTGTACCTGTACATGATATATCTTGGTTCTTATTTTTTCCCCCATTACCTGAAGTGCCTCTCTTTTAAAATAGCCGATGTAGGTTCTTTGGGTGAATATATAAATGTCTGCCTCACAAGTGCAAGGTCCTAAGTTGGATATCCTGTAAAAAAAAATTCAAAGTTAAATATCTAATTTGTGAGTACAGCTCCTAGTTCATGTTGCATTGCTCAGCAGTGCTACCCCTGTGCCATCTGCCTCTCTTAATTGAACAGTATAACACAGAGACTATACCTTCTCATGAGATGTTCCCACATGCTGTATTGATCTGCATCTGCATCTTTTCCTTAGGTCACCAGACAATTCAGGGTGCCACATTCTCTCTTCAAACTTCTTCCACATAGTATATTGCATTCCTGGAAAAGCTTGGATGGAGAAAGGAGAGCAGTGAGTTTGCAGAGTCTGGCTGGGGACAGTAGCATAATGGCGGGCAAAGGCAATACTGCACGGTTAGTTCAGGAATGGCCAAATTTCCTGGTGGTGAGTAGAGCCCATCACTTTGAAAGTGGGAGGGGGAAAGGGTGGAGAGAAGGGAGAGAGGAAGAAATAGAAGTAGAAAAAGAAGAGAAAGAAGGAGGAGGAGGAGAAATGAGAGGAGACAAAATACTTTCTTTTGATACTATAGAGTTTCAGTTTGTTTCAAAGGGAGACAAATCTTTTGCAAAAGGGAAGGAGACGAGGATGTGAAAGGAGGTGGAAGGCAGGGAAGGAGAAGGGGATGAAAAATAATTGAGATATGTAACTGAGATGTGTTATGTACATGCACCAATGTCCTCCACAAAGGAATGCAATCATTGTATACTGTAAACATGGACTAAAAAAATAAAAATTGAAAAATGCTTCTCAAAACTATTCTGACTATGGCCTTTCTTATTTATGACATTTTTTGTAGTGGTTGTTGATTTTGTTGTGCAGAGGTATAAGAGTCAAGGTTATCTTCTATCAGGTTAACCCAATAATATAACCCAAGATGCAACAGACTACAGAACTAAGAAACTTCCAATCAGACCCCCTTATTAGTAAGGTACACCAGAAAACTCAGCTCCCATTCTAGATATTTATTCAGCAGTACGTGGCTCAAATACATTACATAATCTCAGAGGACTTTTGGTTTTCTCATCTGTAAAAGAATTTAGGCTAAATTATCTCAGCCAGCTGTAAAATTTTGTCAAAAACTTCAAGGTCCCATAGGACAGTAGAAAAGTATTGATTTTTCCTGCAGAGGTTTAAAGTCAGAAAAACCATACAGAACAGAAGTTATCAAACTTGCAAAAAGCATAATGCTTAAAATTCTATGATATTCTGTATGGAATACCTTATAATATTGACATACATTTAGAATAATTACAAACTCAAATTATAATACAAATAGGTAAAAACAAATGTTAAAAGTTTAAGTTTATGGTAGCAAGAGAAAAAAATTACATTTTTTTGTTTAATTCTACTTCCTAATATTTTCATATTCTATAGAATAAGCTTACTCCCATATTTTTCAATTATTTATTTGCTCTTTAAAAAGTTTTACAAATTGACCTTCTAGTTGACTTTTATTGAACTTTCCAGTATCTTATTATTTTATATGAAGTGCCAAAACATAGTCTGTTATGAAACTTTGTTGGTTAATTATTTCAGTTGTGTGATAACATGATTAGAGAGAAACTAGGGAATTCTTGACTCCATGGGGCAAGCTGTTCCCTTGATCTTTTATCTTTTTTCTATTACTGTGTTGGTGTTCCAAATAGACTTTAATCCCATGAAAGAAAGATCATGTATGTTTTTCTTTGTTTTTGTTTTGTTTTTTTTTTTTAGGGACTGAGCCTTTGAAACATTAAAAATGTGTTGGGTCATTCTTCCTGGAACACGGCCACATGGAATGATGAACATTTTTTTCCCTCTTTGGGGAGCAGTAGGATCAGGGAAAACATCCTGAAGAAGCCACATGAGGGCTGTGTGTTTTCAGTAGTGTATGTGCGTGTCTGGGAGAGCATGCCTTGAGAGACATGAGCTCTAAATTTATTTTCATGTGGCACCCTGCAGTTAGGTGAGCATTGCTTTACCTCAGGTTCTTCAATGACAGAAAGTGTCCAGGTGACAAAGCAGATGCTCCCGTTCTACAGCATGCCCTTCAATTTTGTGGGAAATAAAAGAGAGATTTGAAAGATGGTGGGATTTTCTACCCACTGCTGGGTGGACTTTTGGATAAGATGTGTTTGCTTCTCTGTAGCACTATCTCCTTGTAAGACCTTCTTCTCAGCATGAAACATGCACATGACTGATGGCCAGAATCATCTGGATCAAGATAGTTTCTGGTCCCTTCCTCACATATAAAATAGGACTTTGAAGTAAGATCTCATGCCCCAGATTAGAAGCTGAGGTTTAGGTGAGAGACTTTAAAAAATTCCTATCACCTCTCCCTCTTGCATCCTCAAGAAGACTCAGATTTCTAACACAATGGAAACACCTGCCGCTCCACCAGTGACAGCCAGCATTGGGATACACTGACAGGAAGAGGCTGTGGTGCCGAGGAAGGGGGGAAGCCAGTCCTTCTTGTCCTAGAGATGATGGGATGGAAAGAGGGAGAGGTTAGGTTAGGATTTGTCTTGACTTTTTCTCTATGTTTTCTGGCAGGATTGGGCGTTAGGAAAGAGCACAGGTGCCACAGCCAAAGGGGAGCTATTGGGCCTTCTTTGGGTCCAAACTCAATCAGAAGCCATGCTGCCCAACCTGGGCAGGGCCACATCAGAGTTTAATTTGTCAACAAAGAGTGACTAGACTGAGATTATCCTTGAAGTTTTGCTCTTCAGGGCAGCTGAAATATTGCTTCATCTTCTTATTGCAAGGCAAAGCCAGGGAGAAAGAGGAGAATGATTGAGAAATCTTGTGGCTTGAGGGCCAGATGATAGATAGTCCTGCCCTTTGGGCTGGATTGGTGAGGTGTAGCATGACCCCAGCCTCAGCCTTGGGTGGGAAACAAGAGTAGGAGACTAGGAGGTCATAGGGTGTGTTGCACCAGTGAGAGGCAAAGTGAGCTAAGTGACCAGAAGAGCAACTCTGGGCTCTACATGACCGGTAAACCAGACCACAAGTCCCAGCAGATGCAGCCCTTTGCAGCAGCAAGCACGGTAGGGGAACAGCATGCAGGTAGAGAGGAATCACCACTGACAGGAAGGCACAAGGAAAGGGGAGTGCAGCTGAGGGAAGGGTCTATCCCTCCAGCAGGGTGGTCATGAAGTCTTCCTTCCCCTGGCGCCCTAATAAAGAATTGGGGAAACTCAGGGAAATCAAACATTTATTTTTTCAAAAGACAAAGAGCATGACCCAAAATGATCATTTAAAATATTATGGTGTCCACTTTATAAAGATAATTTTAAAACACATTTATTGTATATCTGAGAGATAACATACATAAAATTTCAATTCTGTTACACTTATTAAGTGGATGAGTGAATGAGAGAATGAATGAATGAACCAAATAAGATAGAAGAAAAATACAAATATAATCCTTAAGATAATCTCCATTGATAATAGAATTCCCTAGCAAAGGACATACTAAAACCTAGACCACTGCTTCAGCACTAAGGTATGGTTCCTTTCCAAGTGTTAGTCACAGTCAAGGATGAGCCTGAGAAAAACATGAAATTATGAAATAGATATGACTTGTCTTTGGTTCTAACAGGACTCAACTTTCTACTCAGCTATCTGACTTACTCTGTATTTTCAAACCTTGCAAACACCTTGCTCTCAGGGAAAACTCTGATTCTCAGTGTGAATTTGTTGATGCTAAATAATGATGTTTCAATAATTAAATGTTACATGAGGACCAACCAAACCCAAGGTCCACAGCAACTATCTTGAATTATGGAAAAGATACAGGAGAGACTAAGATACAAAAAAATCAATGAATCAAAGAGTTTATTTTTCAAAAGAATAAATAAAATCAATAAACCCTTAGCCAATCTTATCCAAAAAAGGCCCCAATCCATGCAAATTAGGCATGAAAAAGGCAAAGTCACAACAGACCCAGAAGAAATCCAGAGGATCAATACCTACTTCGAGAAACTGCACTCTAATACAATGGAAAACACAGAAGAAATGGACAGATTTCTAGATACATATGAATTACCAAAGTTGAACGAATAAGATATAAAAATTCTAAACACCTCAGTTACAATCAGTGAAATTGAAAGTGTAATTTAAAATTTACCAGCAAAGAAAAGCCCAGATCCTGATGGCTTCACTGCTGAATTCTACAAGACATTTAGAGAAGAACTATTGCCACTACTCTTTAAACTTTTCAATGAAATTGAAAGGGAAGCAATATTTCCAAATTCATTCCTAGAAGCAAGTGTTACTTCGATTTTAAAAGTAGAGAAAGACCCAACTGAAAAAGAGAACTACAGGCCAATCTCCCTAATGAACATAGATGCAAAAATCCTCAATAAGATACTGGCAAACAGAATACAGAGGGTCATCAAGAAGATCATGTAACCTGACCAAGTTGGATTTATCCCAGGGATGCAAGGATGGTTCAACATATGTAAATCAATAAATGCAATACACTATATTAACAGAGTGAAGGACAAAAACCATATGATCATCTCAATAGATGCAGAAAAAGCACTCAACAAAATTCAACACCCATTCATGATAAAAACCCTGCAGAAAATTGGAATAGATGGTATTTATCTCAACTTGATAAAGGCTACCCATGAAAAACCAACAGCCAACATCATACTAAATGGTCAAAAACTGAAAATCTTCAAGCTAAAATCAGGAACAAGACAAGGATGTCCACTATCACCACTCCTGTACATTGTAATTTTGGAAACATTAGCCACAGCAATTAGACACAAGAAAGAAAGAAAAAGAATAAAGATAGGAAAGGAAGAAGTAAAAACTGTCATTATTTGCTGATGATATGATACTCTACATCGAAGACCCAAAAAACTGCCAAAAGATTTTTAAACTTAATTGACAGATTCAGTAGAGTAGCTGCATACAAATTTAGCACTCAAAAATCAATAGCCTTCTTGTACACAAATAACAGTGTCAGTAAGAGAGAAGTTAGGGAAACAATTCCTTTCACAGTAACATCCAAAAAGATGAAATATCTAGGAATCAATCTAATGAAGGAAGCAAAAGACCTCTACATTAAGAACTACAGCTCTCTGAAAAAAGAGATCAAAGAGGATATAAGAAAATGGAAAGATATCCCCTGTTCCTGGGTAGGAAGAACCAATATAGTAAAAAGGGCCATACTTCCAAAACTACTATACAGATTCAATGCTATCCTGATTAAAATCCCTACAATATATTTCACAGAACTAGAGAAAACAATCCAAAAATTCATTTGGAACCAGAAGAGAACTAGAATAGCAAAAGCAATTCTTACCAACAGAGACATGGCAGGGGGTATCAAAATCCCCAACTTGAAACTATACTACAAAGCTACTGTGATAAAAACAGCACAGTACTGGCAAAGAAACAGACTTGAGGATCAGTGGAATAAATTAGAAGATGCAGAAACAACTCCAGATATACTCAGCTACCTCGTCTTTGACCAAGGAGCCAACTATCTACACTGGAGGAAAGACAGTCTCTTTAATAAATGGTGTTAGAAACACTGGATTTCAACCTGCCAAAGATTAAAACTAGACCCCTATCTTTCACCATGCACTAAACTGAAATCCAAGTGCATTAAAGATCTAAATATTAAGACAGAAACATTAAATTTGCTGGAAGATAAGTTAGGTAGAACTCCTGAAGACCTTGACAGAGGAAAAAACTAAGAACAAATCCTCAGTAGCACGGGAACTAGCAGAAAGAATCAATAACTGGGATCTCATCTTATTAAAAAGCTTCAGCAGCCCCCCAAGCATACCCACCAGCTGACAGCTTGGCTGAGCGGGGCTGAGCGGGGTGAGTGGGGTCGAGCGGTTGCAGCCTGACTGGGACCTGCATCCTCCGGCTTGCACCACCAGCTTGTGACCAAGACAAGGTGAGGAGGACCTCCCCGGGCATGCCCACCAGCCCCAGCTTGGCCACGCAGGTGCCTCCAACAAAGCCCTCCCCCCCCCCAGCCTTCTGGCTGTGGAGCTACTTGGTTCCACACTGCAGAGGCATGGGGGATATAAAAGCCATTGTCCTGAGCTGCAGAAGTGAACAACAGAGAGTGGGCCTGTCTTAGGCTCCATGATGAAAACAAGCCCACTGGAAAAGTGAAGAGAATCTGCAATAAAGGCACACCAGACCACTGTGCTTGGTAGGTTGGAGGGATCATCAGCTCCCATCAGAACCTGGACTTTCTTCAGGGGAAAGGCAGTTGAAACCTGCAATAGAACCTTGGAGAATGCAACCCTGCAGGAGGACAGGGAGCTCAACTTGGGACTTGCAGCCAGAAATCTGCCTGAATCTCATGGGTCTGTGATTGGCTTACTGAGACTCATTGACTTATAACTGCACACTGCTGCCCATGTTGTCTATTGTGACAGCAGAGACATACCCTGAAGGAAGCCCTTCATTTTTAAAGGTGATAGATTAATAATTACCACAAATTGTTATTCTCTAATGATGTATTGGATGCTATGGTGCTGCTGATTGTATCACTTGGGCTAAGGTGTTGTGATTGATCTAATCAGTTGTCCTTCCTGGTATAATGAAAATGAGATAGCCTCAGAACCACTAGAGACTCAAAACCTAAAGACCAGCTATATCTGGAAGACATCTCTGAGGAGCAATCATTCCATAAGGGTTCTAAATACATCAACAAAGATACTTACAAAAAGCAGTTTCAAAATATCAACCCAGGAACTAAACCAAGGACAGTACCAAAAACAAAAATGAGAAGACATTTAAGCAAGGCACAAACTCAGACTTCCACCCAACCAAGGGTAAACCTCAGGGAAAATGAGGTGGAAAAGTCTGATAACCAAGCACCTGGACACCCAGACCTAATAGCACAGAAAGTAACAAAACAGATGAATGAGGCTCTAGAAAAATTCAAAGCAGAAATAATCTCCCAGATAACTACAGAGATGGTGAGCAGAGTGAAAGACATGATTAGAGGATCTGGAACAGAAACTGATAAAAAAAAACAGATGAACTCAGAAACATGCTGGAAGCCATGAATACCCAGCATAAGAAAGAAATGGAATCCGTGAAACAGATTCAAACAGCTATTCAGGAGATTAAAACTCCATTAAAAGCATGCAGAGCAGATTAAGAGAATCTGAAGATAGAATATCAGATATAGAAGACAGGATTGTGGTTAAGGACCATGAAAACAGAGACTTCTTAAAAATAGTAAGGGACCATGAGAAATCCATTCAGCAGCTGCTAGATGATGCAAGGAAGAATAACATAAGAGTGATAAGAGTCCACAAAAAAACAGGAGAAAGTACAATTGACATTAAAAAAAACCTGTTCACAGAAGTAATAGTAGAAAACTTCCCAGACAGAAGTGGAGAATTGGACACACAGATAAGTGAGGCATATAGAAATCCACCTAACCACGATAAAAAAAAATCTACACCTAGACATATAATAGTCAACATCCCAGAAACCCAACAGAAGAACAAAATCCTACAGGCAGTTAGAGAAAAGAAACAAATCACCTATAAAGAAAAGCCCATTAGAATCATGGCAGACTTCTCAACACAAACCCTCAACTCAAGAAGAGCCTGGAGTCAAGTATTTCAAGCCCTAAAAGAAAATTACTTCCAACCTAGACTGTTGTATCCGGCAAAATTATCTTTCAAAATCGATGGGGAAATTAGATACTTCCATGACAAAGAACACATGAGAAATTTCATGAACACCAAACCAGCACTCCAAACAATTCTAAGCAATATCCTAGAAAAAGGCAACAAAGGTCACATCTCCATGAGGCGCAACAGAGGGAGGCCAACAGACAAGGTAAGAAATTAAAGGGAAAGGGGGAAAAAAGAAATAAGAGCCAACAACAGTAAAGCATCATGACAAGGATGAGTCAATATCTATCAATTATAACTATCAATGTTAATGGCCTCAATTCAACAATCAAAAGTAAACTGAGAGAATGGATTAAGAAGCAAAATTCAGCAATGTGCTGTATACAAGAAACACACCTAACTCAAAAAGAAATTCATAGACTAAAAGCCAAAGGATGGAAAATGGCTCTCCACACCACAGGAACACAGAAAAAAGCAGGGCTAGCAATCTTATTTGCAGACTGTGGGAAAATGTAGGATTTAGTTACTAATTGTAAGAAGCTTGTGAAATGAGAAAATTAAGCAATTCTCAATGAATCTCCTCAACTCTAGGATTTAGTTACTAATTGTAAGAAACTTGTTAATTGAAAGAACTAAGTAAATATCTCAGAGAACTTCCTCTGGCCTATTTGCTGAAAGGATTGCAGAAAGCCTTAAAAGATGTTGTAAAAGTTCATAGGAAGTAAACATGTTTTCCTGAGCTCTCTTAGTAACCATTGTCTGGGGTCAGAGAATCGCAGCCCTGTGACTCTATAGATGGAGGGAAAGATTGTGGGCTTGATTTCATCAGAAATCGCCCTGCTTTCTTGGAACATCTGATAGAGGAGGGCTGCGATGTACTCTTAGATGTACGGCTCTGGTGAACGGAGACACAAGATGTGTAAACTTGCCTGTGGCTTTATGAGTTACTTGTTAACCTTTAAGACTAAGATAAATGTGACAATGCTGTAATGATAAACAAAGGCCAGAGATGTGCAGGAATGTCACAGATGTTCTTCTGAGAAAACAAAGAATAATGATGTCAGAATTGCCTGTCGAAAATGTATAAAACCTGACTGCTAGACCCAATCTGGG
>NW_004624831.1:8434-41789 GCF_000247695.1 Heterocephalus glaber
GATAGTTAAAAGTTGGTGGACTCAGTTATTCTCTGTCATTTTCAGATGCAAAGTAAATATTTTCTAATGTGGAATTAAGATTAATTCAGACTTTGGCACATTCCTATAATACAGGCACTCCGGGAGGCTGAGGCAGGAGGATCACCATGAGTTCGAGGCCAGCCTGGGCTACATTGTGAGTTCAAGGCCAGCCCGAATTACAAAGCGAGACCCAGTCTCCGAAAAAAAAAAAAAAATTGATTCAGACTATTCCCATATTCTCCGTAATGACGGTAACCCAGTGTGCTTCCCCTCTCCCTTCTCTGTCTTTCTCCCCTCTTCCTTCCCTTCCTGAACGATTTCAACCCAAATGACATTAGGTAAACAGAGTGGCATCTCCACGGCAGTTAGGTGGCGTGCAGGTAGAGAGGTGCCCCGAGTGGGGAGCCGCAGTCTGAGCAGAAGTGGGGTGTCCTGCTGGAGGCCGAGGAGGATGGAAAGAACCCTGCTGAGGGAGGCGCCTGGGGGGGTGCTGCACCCAAGGGCAGTGAAGAATCCTCCATTGGGTGAAGAATGCAGCATTTCGCTGGCATTGGGGTATCTGCCCTCTGCCAGGTGCCAGAGGCCAGGGCCGGTGGCCGGTTCATCCCACACCACCACATTCTGCTGTGGGCCTCTGAGGGGTTTGAGAATGCTAAATCCAGGCCAGGCCTTCAAGGGTAAGAAGGCCCATGTGTCTCCAGGTGACAGGAAAGAAAATAAAGGTGCATTTCATTGATCAGTTTGCCAGCTTGCTTTACACACCCAGGTCCCCGGCCTTCCCTGCTTCTCCATCACGGGCCTGTGAGCGGTAGCATGGGCCTGTTGTACAACCCCCCTGGTCAGTTGCTTTCTACCCCATCATTCTAAAAACAGAAATTAGGAAAGTAGAGTTTTGTTTTGGTTTTTTTGCACTGGGGATCGAACTCAGGACCTTGTGCTTGCAAGACAGGCGGCGGAACCACTGAGCTAAATCCCTGGCCCAGAAAGTAGAGTTTTATAAGCCCTCTGGGCTTGCCTGTTGTCATAGTGCTATATATTGGGGGTGAACGTGTCATAAGCCAAGTTGGCAGAGGAAAAATTCAGCTATGAGCACAGCGGGCAGGTGCCAAGCAGTCACTTTACAGCCAAGTGTCAGCCGCTGGAGACCCCCACCCCGGGTACAGTGGGCGCAGTGCCCCCGCACTTTGGGCTGGGCATTGTGGCTGCCTCAGCTCCATGCAGAGCGCCCCGCTGTCCTGCTGGACAGGATCCTCCAGGCGAGTCCCTTCCTCTGCAAATGCCAAGATGGCAGGATGCCCTGTACAGGGTGCTGAGAGTTCATTTTCCCAAACTGGCCAAAGTTTGTGTTTTTCTGAAGAACCACCCTTTTCCCTCCCTACCTCCCTCCCCGCTCCCTAATTCCTTCCTTCCTTCCTTCCTGCCTGCCTGCCCGCCTGCCTGCCTGCCTGCCGGCCTGCCTGACAGGGTACACAGACATCTGTTCCCAGAAAGAGAAATTTAGTGGGGTTTCTTTTGTCCTGGAAAGCAAACACGCTTGTTAAGGGAAGCAGGTGGACTAATTTATGCACCCAGAGTCAAGGACACCTCCCTTTCCCGGGTGGGCCCTCTGCTTGCTCTGCAACAACTCTGAGCTGCTGGGAGCCTCTTCATAGCACTCCCCACAGGGGCCAGACTCTCCTCACACTGCCTGAAGGAAGTGGCTATCTGCATAAGCCGAGCAAAGACGGAAAAGTACAAGCTGTCATGTGAATATGTTTTATTCATGAGAACCAGCATGAAAGCAGTGCAGTGTGAAGAAAGAACTGTTGGTCACAGAGGGCATTTGATTCCAGCCACACCCACGTACGCACAACAACAATCTCAACTGTTGATTTACAAAGAGGTAACCCAAAAACTTTTGGCTGTGCCTGACACTGACTTCATGTAAAGGGACAATTCTGTGCAAAGTCTCCTGGGTCGACCCACGGAGACACAGCCCTTCCAGGCCTAAGCTTCTCGAGTATTACAATGTGTGAGAGTTTGAGGTGAGTGATGCTCACAAGAGGCAGGAGCGGCCGCTGGCCTCAGGCGGAGCGTGACGCTTGTCTTACTTTGGGTTAAATTAGTCTCGGTCACACAGGATACAAATACAGGGCTTTAAAATAGGGTTACCTTTGTTGGGATGAATATAAAAGATGAGAAAGTATGCTTTTCAGTTACATCCAAAAAAGCTTGACCAATCCTTTTTCCTTTTTTGCATCATTCATTTAATTACCTGGCTAGGGAGTGGGGGCCGGGTGGTGGATTCTGTGGGTCTCTGAAGCCCAAGATAATTGAATTGCACCCTCCGGGTGGTCCCAACTACAGGAGTCTGAGGCACCTGGTCCTCCCAGACAGCGTGTGGTATGGAGCAGGTGGGCAGGGCGCTGACCTAGGCCTGTGGACCTAAAGGCAGAGCTGTGGCAGGAGAAAGGAAGCCCCATCCTGTCCTGCCCCAGCTGAGCACTGCCCCACCAGCACCAAGAGCCCTGCTGAGTCTCAGCACCTGCTCATGCTGCGGAGGCCCCCAGCCCCTCACCCCAGAAACAGCCCAAGGACCTTCACTTTCTCCATCTGAGGTCCGTGTGGAGGGAAGCAGGAGCCTCGTCTTCATGCTGAGAGCCCCGCACAGCACAACTCTTGCAGGTGTCCTCCTGGTTCTCAGGGCAGCTAATCCTTTGATTGCAAAAAGAGAGTTTCTGTGAAATCTTGCAAGAAAATTAAAACACTGCAATTGTTCTGCAAATGTCTTCATGAAGATCATCATTTCTTCCTTTTCTTCACATCTTGGTCCCAAGCCTACATGCAAGTGAATTCCCTCATGAAGGGAACCAAAATCTTCTCACTAGGATATGCAAATCCCAGCCTCCCTCCTCCTTGATGGGACAGCACCCCCACCTCCGTCGAGTCGACCGGTCAGGAGACTGGCTCCAAGCCCAGCTTCCGTGGGTGTGTCCAGGTGAGGGCTAGGACTCAGGGGCACAGAGACCCTGGGGCGTCTTTGCTGCTGGCTCCACCGTTGTCTACCTCAAGCCTGGGTTAGGACACAGGGCTGCAGAAGCCCATGTGGAGAGGCTTCCACCTCAGGATCTACAATGTTCTGATCTCACCTTTATAGATAATGCCATTGGGTAGCTATGCATAGAAAACTATGGGAGAAGGACGAAGCCTATTTCACGCAGGCCTGGAGCTAAGTGTTAGCACACACCTCTCACAGAAGTCTGGGGCAGAATCCAACTCCCTGATCCATATGGGATGGGAGCTGAGTGTGGACAATGACCTGAC
The DNA here is from genome assembly GCF_000247695.1 of Heterocephalus glaber. The sequence continues at coordinate 11,759 of NW_004624831.1, forward strand.
ACGCGGCAGGCCTTCCCTCACCAGGCCCTGAATGTTAGATGGCTGGGCTCTGCTGGGTTCAGCTGGCAGCTCCCTCCCTAGGACACTGTGCTCTCAAGGGCACTCCTGAAGCCTGGCACAATGGTGACACTTCTGCAAGTCTGATGTAAGTAACCTGAGTTCAGCTCCCCGGACCTGAGTGGTCCTTTATAAGCCTACTGTATGTGCTAAATGGCTCAAAGCAGACGGCTTTCGATTGTCCCCAGTATTAGAACAAGGGAGATTCATTCTATAGAGAGCGTATAAGTCACCAGCCTCCCTGTCCTCCCTCACTCGCTCCCTTCTTCATCCTCGCATCTGCAGCCGAAAGATGTGCAGTGCTTTTCATTGTGCTGGTGGGTAGATTGCTCCTTGGTCAGCATGGGGTGGGTGTTCTGAAACGACGACATCACATTTCCTAAAGGAGCAGAAGGCGGGCATGGGGTGGGCGCTTGTGATGCCAGCCCTCGGGAGACCGAGGCAGGAGTATTACCACAAGTCTGAGGCCAGCCTGGGCTACACAGTGAGTTCAAGGCCAGCCTGAACTACACGGAGAAACCCTGGCTCAAAAAGAAGAAGAAGGCGAAGAAGGAAAAGGAGAGGGAGAGGGACACAGCGAGGGAGAAAGGGAAGGGGAAGGGGAAGGGGAAGAAGGAATAGGAGCTGGAGGAGGAGGAGGAGGAGGAGGAGGAGGAGGGGAAGGGGACCCTAGGTCACCCCACGGGTCGGCCGGATTGTAAAATGCTGCCCGTGTCCACTGCAGCAAGGGAACAGTGGATAGGGAAAGTGACGGTCAGAGTCCGGTGGTGCTGGGCTGGGGTCTAGCTCAGTGGTACCGCGCCTGCCTCCCAAATGCAAGGTCCTGAGTTTGGCCCCTGGTACTGAAAAAAGAGTCCGTGGTGTTTCTCCAAGTTTGCGAAGCTCACCAGGAAGCTGTGTCCCTGGAAAGGACCGGCAGGGGTGCCGGGCGCAGCTTTTGTCTTCGTCTCCTCCCTCCGCTCCCTCTCTGTCTTTTCCCTCACAGCCTGCATCTCACTCCGTGGCTGCTCCCGCATCTGATCCTCTGGCTCATCCTCTTGTTCCTCTCATTTGTCAAGTCTTTGCCTTTCTGCTTCCTCAGTTTCCTTTCCAGATTTTTTTTAAGCTCTTGCCCCGTCTGCCCGTCTCCAAGGGCTTCTGTTTGTGTCTTTCCCTCGATCACTACTTAAGTTGTTTTAGCCTCTGTCATAGTTCGAATGCGTCATCCAAACTTCAGTTGTTAGAAATCTAGTCCTCAAATTTGTGCACTGATGGTATTTGAAGGTGGAGCCTCTGGGAGGTCACTAGGGTTCGACAAGATCACCAGGGCGGGGTCCCTGGGGTGGCACTAGGAAGAAGAAAAGGAAACACTCAATAATTTTCTCTTTGTTATTTTTGGGTTTTATCCCTTCCTTTTGTTTGCTTGCTTGTAGAGGACACTTGAGCGAGCACACTCCCTCCGTCCCGTCCCCGTCCCCGAGTGATGCTCTCCACTGTGCTAGGGCGCAGCAAGAGGCCTCCGCAGGCCCTGAGCAGATGCAGGACCTTCCCTCATTCTTCCAGCCTCTAGAACCACCAGCCAGATAAACTCCTCTTCTCTACAAATTAAACAGCTAAAAAAGAGTCAGCGATGTTTTTAAAAAGTCTTTCTGTTAGTTTGGCAACAGCTAATAGCTGTCCAATTTAGCAATTTTTAAATATTTGAAGCGTCGGCCGGGGATTTAGCTCAGTGGTTTCACCGCCTGCTGTGCAAGCACAAGGACCCGAGTTCGTTCCCCAGTACCAAAAAAAAAAAAATTGAAGAGTCGAGTACGTGGAAGAATAGGAGGCAGTGAGGAAGCCCTTTCTGCTTTTAATCTTTCTTTCAGTACTCACCGTGTGTCAGCTGTATTCTAGGCCCTGTGGGAGAGGTGGACACTTCCCAGATACAGATAGGTAAGTAGGTAGGTGGGTAGACAGACAGACAGGTACCGTGAGATTATCACAGAGGGACAGTGAGTGGGGAGCTGGCCTTAGGCTGAGCATGAGCAGCAGGAGGAGAGAAGTGCAGCTCTTCCAGGCAGAAGAAAGCGCAGGGTGGAAGCAGGGCCCGGAACCTCCTCAGTGAAGTCTTCCCTGACTCCTCACTCCCTTCCCACTTCTGTAGGAGGTGGGCTCTGTGCTGCCCCTGCCTGCCCGGGCACCAGGATCTGAGATCTGAGCGTATCTCATGGAACAGTTCTGTCGCCACTGCTCTTTCACGTCTGTCTCTCCAGTTAATCACTTTGGGAAGAAACCCTGCCTATTCCTCTTTGTTTTCCTAATATGTAGCAGGGTTCTGCATGAGTACCTACTCATGAAATTCTTGAGGGAGGAAGGAAATTGAGCACAGATACACACTGACACACACACACACACACACACAGACATACATACCCAGGGATGAACACCACAAAGGGACACACAGAGCCACACACACTCACGCACTTGCCATGGCAAGTTAAATGCCATTTCAGGACAGTAGGGAAAGAAGAAAAGCATATCAACTCTACTAAACTTGGTGGAGGATATATGCATGTCTTGGCATGTTATTTTTAAAATACTGTGTTTATCATAAATATTTTATAAAAAGGGTTTTAAAAGTTAGCTAGATCCATGCTATTGTAGGGCTGGAATGCCATGTTAAGGAGAACAGCTACTGTTTGGTAGTTTATAAAAAACTCTTGTAGGCTTTCTAGCAGGTAACAGATATCATGGTTCCTGTGCTTCAAATCAGCTTAGAATAGTACTGATAGACAAAATATTAGGTAATAGTGCTAATAATGGTGTTAGACAAAACCAAAAGGTGTTAACATTATATCCTTAGATATGGGCAAGAAATATCCTTCCCTGGTGAGGGGTCACTAGACCAGGTCCTAATGGAATTACAGAGGATGACTGGGAGGAGCAAGTGTTCCAGAGCCCAAGAGAAGGCTCTGGGGCCAGTGGCAGATACATAGGCTGTAAAAGGCTATAGGGAACTGGAGCCAAGAGACATGACCTCCCTACCCCACCACTTCAGCCCTCGTCAGGAAATGGATGTGTCCTGCTAATAAGGAGGAGGTGAAGATGAAGGGGCTACATCCTTGAAAGGAGAGAAGAGGGGAATAAAAGCTCTCAAAGGTTAAGATCAAAAAGGCAGAAGATGGGGAAAACAGCATCAAGTTCAGGAAGAACCAGTGTGCCTCACAAGTGAGGAAGGGAGGAGCGTGGGGCCGAGCCGGGGAGGTCGGCAGCTCTGGCACAGTTGTTTGACTGAAAGTCAAGAGGTGGGCTTGTGGCTTTGGAAGAGAGAACTCAGGGCCCCCAGCAAGGTAGTGGTCTCTCTTCCCTTCACTATGTCCCAAGTCCGAGGTCTCCATCCCTCCGCAAGATGACCACAAGGTCCAGTACATCTGAGATGCTGGTGAGGTAGCAAACCTGAGGCAGGCAGAGCTCTAGCATCTCCTCCATCTTGAAGTCAAAGATACAGATGAAGGGCTGGGGATTTAGCTCAGTGGTTCCGCTGCCTGCCTCAAAAGCACAAAGACCCGAGTTCGATCCCCAGTACCAAAAAAAAAAAAAAAGATAAAGATGAAGAAGATGAGCTCACAGTCGACCATGAAGAATTCCCAGTTGATGACAGCAGATCAGCTTCACTGGTAGCCTTGCTAGGTGGGATGTCAGCTCCTGGGGGGCCTCCACACTGCTCTGGGGAGGGGGATGGTCACGGGGACTGGGACAGCTCCTCGCACCTTCCATCCTCTCGACCACTGCTACAGGGTCAAAGTTTGGAGAAAGAACTCAAGCACGGGAGACAGAGACCAGGAACCACAGCTCAATAGGTGCAGGAGGACAGTGCCCACCTGAGAACACAGACACACTGATGTTGGCATAGCAGGCAAATAGTAGAGAAGTTGATAAAGATGCCCTGGGCACCCCTGTGCAGCCACAGCCCCTCCTAAAGGTCCTGGGGGCCTCAGCGCAGGGCTGTTGGGAGGGGAAGGGGCAATGCTTTAGCTCATGAGGGTGCTTCAGCAGGAGGAGCGCCGGCTTCTCCTGCCTGTGGTGTGTCCACCTGCAAAAGACGCCTGAGCAGAGAGAGGCGTGGGCTGGCCCAAAGCTCATCTCCTAAGACTGTGTGGGCCTTCACAGTATCAGATGTGTCCATTTGTTTTTTGTTTTTGTTTTTTTTTTGATACCAGGGATTGAACTCGGGTCCTTGCGCTTGCGAGGCAGATGTGTCATTTACCTACACACGCACTGCATTTAAATGTATGGATATATGTATACACTATAGGTGCTATCTACACATATAGTATTGTGAATTATATCTCTAATATCATGTGATATGTACATAATATAAATGTATAATATTTACTTCACATCTATTGTCTTGTTTGATGCTAATACCTGTGTGGTCTTGGTCTTTGTTTTGTTTCTTTTGAGACAGTTCTTGCTATGTAGCTCAGTTTAGGCTGGACTTGAACTCACCCTGTAGCCCAGGCTGGTCTCAAGCTCTCAGCGATCCTCCTGCCTCAGCCTCCTGAGTGGTGGAATTATGTGCACGTGGCTCTAACAACTGCTTGAAAGGAGAGGGAAAATATTGTCCTCTATGTACAAAAGAGGAAACTGAGACTCCGATGTACCCCAGACAAGCAGGTACATAGAGACAATACTGATACAAAAGTCAATCTCATTTTTCTCTGGGTCGTTCAAGGCTGTGGATGACAAAGCCAAGCCTCACTTTCGACCCCGGCCTACGTCAGCCCTATGGGAAGCACCCGGGCCACACGGCCAGAGAAGCCCTTGACATTTGCATTCGTGATGCTGGCTGCTTGGCCCCACTGTTCTCATCTGGGAGGCGGATACCGGGGATCAAACTTGGAGCCCTGTGCTTGCGAGGGAAGCACTGGCACCGCTGAGCTAAACCCCCCCCGATTCTTTAGGCTACTCCCCTCCCCAGTTTTAACCCTGGATCCCTATGTCCTCCCCTTCTTTCCTGTCCTGTTCAGCCTTTCTCCTTTGTTCCCTTCTTTCTTTACCCACCCTTGCCTCTTTACTGTTTCCCCATCAGTTCCAAGGTTTGGACTCTCCAGCCATGACTAGTGCAGCAGAGTCAACTCCTCCAGTCTCTAGAGTCCCAGGGACACTTTCCTGGGGACCTGCCAGCCTATAGGGAAGGCCTAGTGGGACAGGGACCTGCCTATGGGATCAGGCCCAGAATTCATGGCTGTGTTTACCAAGCTTCCACCTCTATTCTTTAGTGACACAAACAAAGGGCCCCAAGAGTCACAGTTAGGACTGAGGAAGTTGCCCCCTAGTCCCTGGGATGCCCACACAAGGCTCTTTTTTGGGGGGAAGGGAAGGTTGTTGTAGTCAGGGTTTGCAAGGGAATAGATTAAATAGAGGACACAATTTATAAGATTATTTTGTAATAGTCACCCAAAAAGTCAATTGCAGAGGAGTACAAGAGATCTAGCCATACACTAGAGACCCAAAGAATCCAGCCAAGGGTCTGGATCCCACAGCAATGTCCCACACAAGTCCAGCTAAAGGCCTAGAGTCCAAGGCAATGTCCCCCATGAGTCCAGACAGTGGCCTAGAGCCCACGGCAATAACTCATACTTGTTCATATCAAGGATCTGCACCAGGAAGGCCCAAAGGCCAGTGGTAGAAGCCAGAAAACCTGTGCCAGTGGGGTGAAGGATTTGTGCCACCAGGCTGAGGGAGCTGTACTGGAGCCAGGAAGTGATGCTCATGGTGAAGATCAGAGCCATTCCCAGCCATTCACAGTGACAACAAGGCCCTGAGCTCCTCTTCCTCCTAGAACAGTCAAGTCTGCATCAGGAAAACCAGCCGCAGCAAGCTTCTCCTAGAAAATCAACAGCCCACAGGCTTCCCCTCCAGTTCTCTTTTTATGCCGTTGGCAGCAATCCTCAGATGGGTCTTCCATGGCCAAACTACACTGATTCAATTCAGCTGGGTGTTCCAAGTTGACCATTAGTTAATCCACCACAGGGTTATTTATTACAAAATTTGTTGCACAAATACAGCTGACCAGAAAGTCTAAAAACAGCCCAGACTCTTCCAACCCTTTCCTGCCTGTGGGTAAGAGAGGAGCTTCGGTCCTGCTCAAGGCCTACTTGGAAGCACTGCCTGTCTCCGGGATGGTTCCAAGTCTTGGGTCCAGCAGCAGAAAGGAGTCCAACGCATATGGATGACCCCTTGAAGCATCCTTTGGTCACAGCTGCTCTGGGTGGGCAGCAGCTTTAAGTTTCATAGTTCCCATGTTCCCACCACACAAATCAAATCAAAGAATAGAAATACAAGGAAAACAAGCAGAAGGGTTTTGGAAAAGGGAGCCTGGAGAGTAGGGAGGTTGTGAGTTGGGGAAGGACACCGTGGGCTTCCAAAGTATGGCAGTTTCTTGACTTGGATGGTGTTATAGAGCATCCACTTTTTAAAGTTGTCTATATATGCAGTGTCCTTTTCTGTTGCATGATATCTCTTAAAATTTTTAATGAAAAACAAAACCAGAAAAATTCAGAGAGGCTAAAAGTGGATAAAGGGGCTGAGAAAGGAGCCAAAAGAAGAAATTAAAGAAAAGAGAGGATGAAGGAAGAAGACAGCAGAGGTGGAAGGTGGTGTCATCTTGGAGGTGGGGACTCTGGCCTCAATTCCTCTTCTGCCTGGATACTGGTTCCTCATCCAGGTACCAGTGCCCAACCAGCATGTCCAGGATTGAGCAACTTCCCACCATCAGGGATGTAAGGGTGCTGATCACGGGAGCTGCAGTTCTGAATACAGGCGACTCAGAGAGGAAACGGCCCAGGGCGAGGAAGAAAGTCCACGGCGTGATTCAGTGTCTTGTAGAGGACGTAAGTGGCAAAGAGGCAGCAAATCACTGATGAGAGCAAGGTCAAGATCCCAGAGGTCCGAGCTTGGAGGACATTCACGAGGTTTGGTTTGCAGTGTAGAGTTTTTCATAGAGAAAGAAGTGGTTTCCATACTCCTAAGGAAATAAATCAGACCCACAAGTTTAAATACTGCATTGTTTCTCTGGTGTGAGAAATCAAAAGTGGAAACAAGTACCAAAATATATAATAGCTATTCGGAAATGGGAAGAAAATGTTCAATGAGAAGGGGAACAGGGGGAGAGGACAAGAAAAAAAGAGAGACTGGGGCCAGGGATTCAGCTCAGTGGTTCTGGCGCCTGCCTCGCAAGTGGAAGGTCCCGAGTTCGATCCCCAGTGCCAAAAAAAAAAAAAAAAGAGAGAGAGAATAGAAGAAAAATGGAAACAACCCTCTCGTAAATAAGGAGGGGAAGAGTGGTCAAGGGAGGATGGGAAAAAAGAAGAAGCAAGATTTACCATGCACAGATACAAATTCCCTATGATGAATGTTGTCATTACGTATTTCTAAAACATACCAATAAATGCTTTGCTTCAAAACGAAAGAAAGAAAAAGGAGCAGTCTCGGAGGCTCTGGAGCATGGTCCTCATGGCGATGTGGACACCATGACTCGCCAGCTTTGTAATATATTCAGGAAATGGCTCGTGACAACTCCCATGTCTGATGGGTGTTTGCCTGGCGACTGGACTCCCAGCACCACAGCAGCAGAAGAACAGCTCTTTATGCCTCAGTGGAGGTGGTCCTCCTCCTCGGGATGGTGTCAGGCTCACCTGGGCAGCCCTGTGACCTTGGTGGGGCTGGACACAATCATGCTATGCAACTAAAGGGCCCAGAGGGGTGTTGCTCTTCCTCGTCTGAGCGTAGATATTGAAGCAGCTCAACATGTCCTTGCGGAAGTCCTCGGCAACACCCAGGAGTCACTGCAGACCCAGAGCTGCAGGTTTCCTTAGTGATGAAGGACTGGGAGCCAAGGCCCAGGCTCTGGCTGCTGTAACCTCTGGTCCAACACAAACCTCCCAGGAGTGAGTCCTGAGCAAGGCAGACCACAAGCGGGACAGGGACTGACCCAGCCTCCTCCTCCTGACATTCACCCAGATGTTTGAGGCCAGCCTGGGCTGCATAATGAGTTCAAGACCAGCCTGAATTATGTAGTGAGACACTGACTCAAAACACACGCGTGCACACACACACACATAAATACAGCAAAATCACTCATTGCTGTAGCTTTGGGTAAGACTGGACACTTGCATTTATAGTAAACTCCCCCATAATACTGATGCCATGGGTTCAGAGTCTACACTTTGAGAAACACTGTCTTGACCTATTGACATCAACTCTGCTTGTCTTCCATACAGATGCCAAGAAGCAGGGGGCTTCTCAACATTGTTTCAGCAATTCTCAAGATTGGGAGTGGAATAAAGGAAAACACACCTGCCCCAGGGTCTTCCAGAACTTCCTTGACATTAGGAGAGCTTTTATAAACAAGGCTGACCACTCAGGACAGGCCCTCCCTACCCTAGAAGAAAATCCCTGAGTCCATAACCCACAGGCACCATGGGTTTGTCACACAAGGGACCGCATCCCTGGTGTGTTGTGGTGGAAAAAGATTGAAAACAGCTTGTTGGTCATTCCTGATGCCTCCTTCCTCACACACACCATTAATGAGGACCCTAGTTTGACCACTATGAAGAACCAGCCTGTCTAATGGGCTCACCGGGCTCAGGGACTTCTGGATCTTAAGACTTAGCATACCCATTTCACTATCATATTTTTTCCCTGTATCAGGGAAAGAATGACTGAATAGCCACTTAGCGCCTCTAAACACCTGTTGTGTGCCCTGTGCAAATTATCTGACATGTTTTTTCATTTAATCCAACAACAACCTTATGTAATGAATATTATCATCTCCATTTCCTAGTTGTGGAGAATTTAAATTATTTGCCCAAGGGGACAACCCACTTTCCAGCCCCCTTCTGTCTCTCTTAGGCAGAAGCTTTCTTTCTCCCAATAAATTTTTCCTACTCTTAACCTCCATTGTTCCTAGAATTCATTCTTTGATTTTAGAGAACACAAACTCGCATTTTGGATATTTAGTAAGTTTGGGAGTTACATCTCTTCCCCCTATATCATTTTGGATGTCCCACCAAGACTACTGGTTGGAGATTAGGAACTCCATATCTGAACCTGGTACTCCTTTGGAACGTATTATTTCTCTACACCCAAGCATGGTGTGCCTACCTCCTAAAGCCAAGGACAAAGAGGAAAGTATTATGATGCTATCTCACAATTAGAATTACACTGTAAGAAAGAAAAAAGAAAAAAGAAAAACGAATAAATTATTTACCCAAGGTAGACAACTAATGGATTCAGGATTTAGCTGAAAATCTGCCTGGCTCCCCAGTACACCATGTACTGCTCCAAGCACAGAATAGCATGCAAGAGGGCCAGGGATTTAGCTCAGTGGTTCCGCCACCTGCCTCGAAAGCAGAAGGACCTGAGTTTGATCCCCGGTACCAAAAAAAAAAAAAAGAATAGCATGCAAGGAAGAAAAGCTACAGGGCTAGAAACTTGAATACCACCAAAGGGAGCCCTTCCTAGCCACCAGGGATTTCCAGAGCAGTGGGACTTTTCAAAACACCCATGTCCCCTCTGGGAATATCAGCAAAGGAACTTCTGGGGGGTCATGCAGATAGGGTCCCTGCCCTGGTCAGGGCTGGCCCTCTTGGGTCTTTTTTTAAAGATTTGATACAGGAGTGGAACTGATCTGTGTATTTCAAAAGGTGACTTTAGACCAAGGACTAGAAGGAGTCATTTGGCTCAGTATGCCAAATGCCAGTATGTCACTATATCACTACTTCTTCGAGGGTTTCATTCCAAGAGTTTCAGACTGGACAATGACTACATGAGAATGCTCTGGAGGGGCTTCAGAGACCATGTGGTGCTGTCTCTGTCTAACAGAGAGTATCTGATTTTTTCTTGAACAAAAATGAAATTATTCTATATTATGCCTCTTGGTCTTGGCCTCAAATCAAGAACCACCCAATTGCCAAGAGTGGTGACACACGCCTGTAATCCCAGCACTCAGGAGGCTGAGGCAGGAGGATTGCTGTGAGACCAGCCTGTGCTACACAGTGAGTTCAATAGCAAGACCTTGTCTCAAAACAAAACAAAACAAAACAAAATGGCAAGAACTACCATTTACATTCTGTGCAGATAACTAGGATCCAGAATATTTTTAAATAACTTCTCCAAAACAGAAAATGGAAATAAAGACAAAATGTATAATAGATATTGGGAAATGGGATGAAAATGTTCAAATGAGAAGGGGAACAAGGAGGTGGGGGAAAGGGAAGAAGGGTCAAGAAAAAAAAGAATGAATAAAAGGAAAAAATAGAAATGAAGCTTTTGTAAATAAGGAGAGGAAGAGGGGTTGAAGGAGAGGGGAACGGGGAAAAAAAGAAGCAAGATCTATCATGTACAGGTACAAATTCCCTATGATGAATGTTAGCATTATGTATATCTAAAATGTACCAATACATGTTTTGCTTCAAAAAATTAAATAAATAACCTCTCCAAAGATTATAGAGCAAGCCAATAGAACATGGATTCAAACTGGAGTCAACCTTACTCTGTAGAAATGGATTCTACACCAATGTAACTCTAGTGTATCACTCTACCATCCTAAACCCTTTTAGTTAGGGACTCTGATTCTCCTTCCACAAACTAATGCAAGCATTTAGGATTGCGCAAGTTTATAAGGTGTCCTTATGTCTAAACTCTTCAAAGAGCTTAATATTTGAGTCAGAAGATGAATTGTGAAAGCACTCAATAAACTCAAAAGATCATTATGGTAAAAGAAGCTTAAGATGTCTTCATTCAGTGTGAAATGAACAACATCGTTTAAATCTGTACCAAGAACCATCCTCTAACTGGATGTGGTGGTACAAGTCTGTAGTCTCGACTACTCATGAGGCACAGGAAGGAGGACCACAAGTTGGAAACCCAGCATGGGCTAATTAGCAAGACCCTTTCTTGAAATCAAAATTTCACAAAGGATTGGGGGTGTAGCTCCATGGTAGAGCATTTGCCATGCTTGCTCAAGGTCCTATACTGAAAAGACAAAACAAACAAAAATCCAACCGGTTACCTACACTCTGACATAGATGACTCCCAAAAGAAGAAAAAAAGTCACATGCATAAAAATGTTGCCTTGGTGATTTACAATATCAAAAGTTCCAAGCAATCTAAATATCCTCCAGAGGGGCAATGGTTAAGTAAATTATGACACCATCAAGCCACTAAATGGAGTATGATGTAGCCACTAAACAATAATGAAAAACAGAATAGAATTGTTTTGATGCTATTATTACAATTAAATCTTTTTTTAAAATTATGAATTTTGTAGATATAGCTCAGTGGTAAAGCCCCTGCTTGTCATGCATGAGGCCCTATGTTTCATCCTCAGCAGTGAAAAAAAGAAAAAAGAAAACAAAACATTAAAAATACTAAGTATGGAGTTGCCCTTTTTCCTTGGCCTGCTGGGGAAGCTGAAGATAAGGCACTCTGTCCATCAGCCTTGGAAGACGCAAGCCTAGAGGGAATGCATCCAGAGGCCCGCATGCTACCAGGCTGGCACCCAGAACAGGCTTGGGCCTGGGCACTAGATAATTTCGAGTCACTGTACCACCCTTCCTGCCAGAGCCATGGAGAGGCCAACTCCCACAAAAGCCAGCTGCTGACCTGGGTTTACACCAAAGATGGAGCCATGTGTTATTTATACCTAAGATCCATCCCTCCTCTCTTGTCTGGCATCACACTTTGATCTTGGCGGTCAGGCCTCTCCTGATGATCTCATCTGTTGCCAGAAGCTGAACCCAGCCCTTGTCCTAGGACATGGACTGGAAGCTCAGGCCAAAGCAGGCCCTTAAAACCCCTTTCCTGGCACCACTAAAGATCCAAGGATGAGCATGTAAACCATTTCTGGGATCTTCTCATATGAGGTAGGATTAAGAAAGCCTCAGAAGAGTCAGGCTGGGCTGAAACTGTGCACCTGGCAGAACTGGAGAGCAGAAGCAGATAGATCTTCGGTGATGTCATTAAGTTACAGGGTTGCCAGCCCTGAACCCTGTTCTGCTTTGGACTTTTGTCACCTAAACAGTAAATCCCATTATGGCTTAAGCCAGTTTTCATTGGGTTTTACTTCATTATACAATCCTTATGTATGTAGAAACATTGACATTTTAAAAGAGATTGCCTATTTCCTGCAAAATTGCAGCTAGAAAAGGAGAATAGTGGATGATGTTAGCAAACAACTGTGCCAAAATCTACATTTATTAAAACACAGTCTTACCCTATATTAAAGAGGGCTTGCTGACCCAGTCAACTGATTATGATATTCTAGGGACATGCTGACCCCTAATTCCTCTAAGCTTTGTTTCTGGGTAAAGCCAGATTTCTGCAATTTATCATAGTATCACATATAGTACATACATATATCATATTTACTCATGCACACTTACATGTGTATTTCCCTCTTCTAAGATTGCCCCTATAGAAAGAATATTTGGTATGGATTTAAAAGGAAGGAATATATAAGAAATAGTCAAGTGAGGGGCTTAGGATATAGCTCAGTGGTGGGGTGGGTGCTTAACACTACAAGGTTCTGGGTTCTACCCTCAGCACCAAAAAAAAAAAGTCAAATGAAGATACCTCCAGTTTTTAATATTGGTTTTATCCTTATGCTACCCTGTGTGGCTTACATAAAAACCAACATGGCCCATTGTTTCTAGAGTTAGCATCTCCTTATTAACTGGTTTTTTTCTTACTCACCAGTGAGAACTAGGCAAAATCTTGTGTGTTTTTTCTTTGGTTTATCTTTCAGGAACCTTGGGCTTTGTTCTCATTTACAGCGCTTTTCTTAAACTTTCTGGTACAGGTTATCTTCCTCCTTCTTTTCCTACTTCTGCTGTCTTTTTATTAGGGTTAAATGGACTGTGTTTTATTATATCTTTATAATGCAAGCTGGCTCAGATCCCTTTTAGAGCTAGGTGGGGCGTAAGCATATTGTTGTTAAGGAAGTGTGGCAGTTATAATTAGTATTAGTCATCATCTGCATGAGCTTGGACGCTAACCTGATTTTGCGCAGCCCTGTTCTTACAGTGCAGACTGAGTAGTCCTGTCTTCTCTTTTGAACTGCGGCCAGTCCTTCCCAGCTCACAGCCATGACAAAAGCCAGCACAGTGCTTTATGCTTTTCTTCTCCCAAGTGATTGCCTAGCACTTTCTCTGCCCCTAATTGCAGCTGTCCTTTTCTATCAGCACTGTCTTTGGCCAGGAAAAGGATTCTTTCCCTCAGCTAACTAACAAAGAACTGCAGAGACCTGGGTGCTTCTGCCAGGAAAGGTGTAGATGCTTTATGCATCTACACTATTCCTGTGTTGGAAATCATCTGCCTTCAATATTTTGACACTCAAAAGTCAACTACTCCTTAAACTCCAAAGAGAAGCATTTTTTAATCCTTATTCTATCCCATATGCACTGAGGATACTTCTCCAGCAACCTGCGAATCTCTCCCATCCCAATTCCAGCCCCAATGGCCACTGTACAAATACAGTCTCACTCTTCATTCAATTCACCAAATGTTGAAAAGTTGGAAATTTCTTGGGCAACCAATTCTACAAATCAACCCTGGAACTTCTCAGATGGCTTCTGCTGATCTTCTGAGACAGGAAGGCAGGGTGTAGCAAAACTGGCTGGGGCAGTAGGTGTGACCTATTAATTACAAAATCCCAGGACATGCTCACAGAACAGTTCCCAAAGTCCTGCTTGTGAACTTCTCCAAGAACTTGAGCAGGTTTTCTACAGGACCTGACATCAGCCTGAGGACAGATGATAAAAAAGGACAGTCACCATGGAGTTTTTGCCACTGTGTTCTTCCATGGTAGCCTGCCCTCACACTGTAGAGTATACTTCTTTTCCCACCTTTACTTGCTCTGCAAGTAAACTTGCTCTGCAGAGTTTCTTTTCCTACCTTTAATAAAACTTTGCTGCTGTTTGTGCTTGTCTTGACCAATTATTTGCTCAGGACAGAAAGAACCTAGAAACCACCTCCAGAAGGAGACTCCAGCTCCCAAACCCTGGTACTTCCATTATCACTTGGCTTGTTGAGAAGTTCTCCAAAATATCTCTACTCAGCTTTTGGCCCATTAGATCCAGCTTGGCTTTGGGCATATAAATAATTTGGGGTGGGGAAAGATCTATGGTTATCCTTATACAGTGGTTCTACTTTCCTGTGAAATAAAATACAATGTTAGAATCTACCCCTTCTTATGCCTCCCCAACAGCCTCTGATAATAGTTTCACAATAGCTCAGCTAAGCACAATAATATCTTCTTCTGGTCAGCTTTCATCAATCCCCCCAGTGATTTTATCTCAGGTAGATTATTTCAGGCAATGCCTTGATTTTTCTAGGTACCGCTTGTCAAATTGTGGATAAATGCCTTGCCTCATCTGGCAAGTTAGTTGTTCCCCAATCCCTCTCCTCCCTTTCTTCATAGTAATATATCTAGGGGCACATTTCTGTCCAGCTAAACATCACATCCTTTGCTACTAGGTAGGGTGACCAGTTAAGTTTTATGCACTGGAATAGGAGTGGAGTGGCAGGCTTCCACTTACAACTTCTGGCTCATGTCCTTAAAAGGAAGGGACATGCCTTTCTTTCTTACTTCCTGGTAGCTGGAGTATGGACATAGAGCAGCTGAAATGGAAGCTACATGTTGAAAATGGCAAAGGAGTAAAGTAGAACAAGCCTAGGCTCTGTGACTGAGGAGCCCCATAGTAGTCCACGGCTGCTTATATTCCAGACTGTTATGCAAGAGAGGAACAGACTTTTTTTTTCTTCTTTTTTATTCATTAAGTTTATTGGTACATTTTAGGTATACAATATGATGACAATCATCATTGGAAATTTGTACCTTTACATAGCATATCTTTGGTTATTTTTCCCCATTCCCCTGCCCTCCCTTCAACCCCTCCACCCCTTCCTATTTACAAAGATTTGTTTCTGTTTTTTCCTTTTCTCATATTGTTTCCTTTTCCTTACCCCTCCCAGTTCCCCTTCAGCTTTAGACTGTTCTTCCCATTTCACATTATCTATTATACATTTTGATCCTTATTTACACTTTCAGTTTCTCACACCAAAGAAACTATTCAGTATTTACACATGTGTGTCCTATTTATTTCACTTAAGAGTGTGGCCTCAAAGTGCATCCATTTAGCTATAAATGTCTCTAGTTCCTCATTCTTTATGGGTGAGTAGTACTCCGTTTTAATTCTTTTTTTTTTTTCGGTACCAGGGATCAAACTCAGGTCCTTGCACTTGTGGGGCAGGTGGCGGAACCACTGAGCTAAATCCCCAGCCCTAGTACTTCGTTTTGTATAGTAGCATAGTTTGTAGTAGCCAAAACTTGGAAACAGCCCAATTGCCCATCAATTGGGAACTGGATAAGGAAGATGTGAGTTTTTGTTTTTGTTTTGTTTTGTTTTCATTTTTTGAGGCAGGGTCTCACTATGTAGTTCAGGCTGATCTTGAACTCACTATGTAGCTCAGGCTGGCCTCCAACTCATGGTGAGCCTCCTGCCTCAGCCTCCTGAATATTGGGATTATATGCATGTACGGCCATGCCTGGCTGAGAGGAATAGACTTCTAATGAATTTAAGCCATTGTTCTTTTGGTTTTGTTGTTATAGCTAAAGCAATATCCCAACTGGAGATTTTATATTAATATATCCATGTCAGATGGGTACTTTGCAAAAAAAACCTTTTTTTTCTTCTGATACCGGAGATCAAACTCAGGACCTTGAGCTTGCCAGGCAGGCATGGAACCACTGAGCTACAACCTCAGTCCAAAAAGAATTTTTTTTATTTTATGAAAAAATAAAACAGACTTTTGTAATCAAATAATAAGAGAATAACAATAGTTACTACACCATGTACTTTCTCCTAGTAAAAGGTGTCTTACAAAAAAAAAAATCTTTTTTTTCCCCTTCTTCTTGGGCAGTTCCTCCTTCCATCTCTTCTAGGTGGCTGTCCCAGCCACACATTCTGGTTAGGGTTATTGGGTCGTTCCAAGTTGGGTATCAAGTAACTCATGCATCTTTCGATGGACAGGAGGATATTACCTGGAAATGAGGGGGGGTTATATCCTTAGAGTATACATTGGAAGACTATAGAAACCAGTGTGTTTCACAACAGTGTGTCCCCAGAGATAACAGCTGAAAGAACTAGGTCACTCTCACCTGCCCCAGTAACAAGTTCTATGAGCATTATCGTGTCTTTAGGGTTTAGGCTCAGAAGACTGAAGTTCAAAAGAACCTATGACCATACATGTCTGATTTATTCTTAGGAAATAAGACTCAGGGCCAGGGATTTAGCTCAGTGACACCGCACCTGCCTCTCAAGGTTATGAGTTCGATCCCCAATACAAAAAAAAAAGATTCAGGGCCAAATATTTTTGTGATTTTCTGCTGACGAGAATTCAGCCAGACTGAAGGAGATCACTTTAGAAAGTGGAAAATGAATCTAAGAACTTGTTAGCAGTCTCACTGAAGTTTCTAGTAGCCCTGAGATCTTGGCACAGCAGGAGGAGTAGGCTTGTATATGCCAGTGCATGCTGAGTCAGTGTAACAAATTGTCTTAAAGAATGGAACACTGAAACTAGATGCCCAAATATTGGAGACAGGACTAGGGAAAAGGGCACAAGGGTTCATTTATGATTAGCTACAGAATTTCTCTGTTCAGTTCTGAATGTTATGCAAGGGAGAATACAGCCATTGACTTATAGATCTAGGGCAGCCTTAGTTGGTGATTTGATAATTCTTAAATTACTTCAAAACTGCTTGAAGAGTTTAAGAGAGCAGTCAAAGCAGGAGGTCAAGGGTCCTGAGGAAGAATTCTTCTTTGGAGTTATTCTGGAAAAATACTGTCCCCTAAATAGTATCATTTTGTGTTGTCCAAAACCATCAAGACATGGCATAACTTCAGTTAATGTCATGAGAGATGTCTAAGACTGTTGGTTTCTGGGAAGGAGGGTATACTGTTTAATATCAACTCAAGTCTAACAGGAAACTTGCCTAAGAGCAGGATTTCTCTGGCTGCTTCTTGTCCATGTGCTCCCACAGAAGTTTACAGAGGAAGACTCATGCTTGCTCTCACTGTGTTCCTTGAACTATTTTTTCCAAGATCTCTTAGAAACTGATCATCTTGGAAAAATTAAGCCACAGAGTCATATAGAGCTGAGACCCAAAGCCATTATACTTGCTGTATAAATTTGAATAAAAATGTGTTTAATACTAGAAACTAATGAAGCATTAGAAGAGGAGTCTTTGATGTTACAGGTCTGCCAAAGCCAGAGTCCTAGAAAATACAGACCCAGTGACCACATATGGAGGGGTCACACCAATTAGGGTGCCACAGTCCCATTCACTATCTCCACAATGATAAAGGTGAGGTACCTTAGTTAATAGAGTTGGCAGTGGGTGACTTTACCATATAAAAGCCCTGGACTTTACCTGTAATTGTGCAGACCACACTACATGGGTCAATAAGATTCTGTGATGATTATAGGATAATTGGCACTATGATTCACCCAATGCCAAGAAAAATTCGCTCTGGAGTTACTAGGCCTGTTGGGGTAGCCTCTTCTTGATTGGTTCATGAAGTTCTTTTTGGAAAAGAAAGGCAGTCCAGGAAGAGTCTATGAAGTTAGCTTTGATCACCCAAGAGAAATGCTTCCCCTCCTTTCCTATAAATGCACTCTTTGAGAACACACCAGAAGGCTCTCAAATGGGTCCACATGGCAGGAAAGCATATCTCAGTAACTGATATGTTGATTGATTTTTAAATAATTTAAACAGAAACTATCCTCACCACTTTGAAGAACATGAACTTCCTAGAGCCCTTCATCAAGCTTTCCCTGGGATTTCAAGAAACAAACATGGAGAAAGTTTCCCTGGAGTTCCCAGCAGAGAGCCCCTGAAAGGTCTCATGAAGTTCTAGGCCTATGTCAGGAACAGGAGGACAGGGAAAAGGCTACAAGACCTGCCAAGGCGTGAAGAGGAGACCAAAACTGTGAGCAGAGGTGGGTGGGGAGGAAGTGAATGGGCCGGTGCTGGGGAAGGGGAGCCAGCGGAGAGCGCTAGGAGAGCAGTTTGGGACCCAGAAGTGTCCCACAAGAGGCAGGTTCCTGATCTGGGCTTCATCCTCTGGAAGCTCCGGAAGCTGTTTGAAAGCATTATTTACTTGCTGCTGGGTGCACCCTGAAGTCCTGCTCTGACTCTGTTTCCCATCAGCCATCAGCAGTGCAGAAAAGACTTCACACTGCTGCTGTGACCTCCAGCTACCATCCATCTCCCAAACACATGCTTCTGCTCGACACAATCAAAGTTCCTTGGATAAAGTGCATATAGACTAATGTGTTTAGAACACGGCTGAGATGATACACACTGGACTTTAACAGTGGCTACCGGGAGAGTGATCCTCCATATTTTTTGACTTTTCAAAAACTGGGAATATGCATTAGGTAAAATTTTAATAAAGACTAAAGTTTATTTTAAAATAAAGTTTTTTTATTATTTTATAACAGACTAAAGAGAAACACTGTCCAATATTTCTCCCTCTTACTTGCCCTTTGGGACTCTTGCACATTCACAGCGCGTGACCTTGGTTAGCCAATCCTTCTTCCTCTAAGCCCCGGCTCCTCTGGGCTGAGATCCAACAATGTTCAAACAAGCAAGCAAATGACCATGACTCTGGGCTTCCCTTGCAGTGACTCTGGACCTTCTCAAACCTGAACGGCCGTTGTGTTCTGAGACTGCCAGGATTCCCAGGCTCCCGGCCGCATCACCACTCCATCTCCTCATGGTCCTGGAGTACCCTGCTTTGTGGTGCTACTCACATCCTTCACATCTGTTTACACATCAGCCTCCCTTGCTTCTTGAATGCCTCACTGATTTCAAAGTCCTTAGCACTAGACCTAGGCCCTGCCACATAGCAAGACTTCGTAAATGCTTGAATAAATGAATGTGTGAACACCCACTGTTGCATCCTTAGGATAGAATAGAAGAAATAAACATAGGTAGAAAGGAGATAAGGAAAATTGTGTTTTAAAATTGTGCTTTTAGGAAAATTGCAACTTCAGGATACAAGGCTATCCACATCTGTGCTCTATCCCTTTACTCCCTAGGCTTTATGCTCCCTAGGCCTGATTTTTGCTTTGAGGCCCATCACCCCCAAAACCCTCAACGACAGTTGTAAGTCCATCAATCAGTGTAGTGGAAACAGATGCAGATGATTCAAAGAATTTTTTCAGGCAAAACATCTCAATTTATGCATTTTAAAGTACACCTCCAAGAACAGATCTGTATCCCCAACCCCACACTGTGGTACCTTCTCTGTTGTGGGACTGAACTCCATTTCCTGTGAGAGTGTACTGCTCTAACTCTGTCTAATAGAATCTGTCTTTGCTTCTCACACATGTGTCCTGAAATTCTTTTCTGTGACAAGAGTTAAGAACCTATTTGAAGCTGGGCATGTTGGCACATGCCTATAATCCCAGCAATCGGGAGGCTGAGGCAGGAGGATTGCCACAAGTTCAGGGCTAGCTTGGGCTCCATTGTCAGTTCAAGGCCAACCTAAACTACGTAGCAAGATGCTATAAAAAATAATAATAATAAAAATAAATAAAGAGCTTGGCATGATAATGTATGCCTGTGATCTCAGCACTTGGGAGGCTGAGGCAGGAGGATTCCTGCAAGTTTGAGACCAGCCTGGGCTACAGAGTGAGTTCAAGTCCAGCCTGACTTACACAGCAAGGTCCAGTCTCAAAAACCAAAACCCAAAGTGAACAACAACAACTACAGAAAAGAACCTACTGGCAAGGAGTTGAGCTGTCCTCCTCCCCTTTAGGGGAGCCGCAGAGCCTATCTGCTGACAGTGCTTGTCTCATGTGTTCTTTTCCTCCATACTATGAAATCATTTCATTTGACCAGCTTAAACTAAGTCTCTGTGCCATTGATTCTCAAACATTTTGTTCTCAGGACCCCTTTGTAACTCTTAAAAATTTTGAGAACTCCAGAGTTTTATTTATTTGGGTTATATCTACTAATCATTATTACCTCATTAGAAATTAAAACTTAAGAAAATTTTAAAGATTTATTAGTTAATTAAAAATTATTGCAAAACTAATACAGATAAACATAAATAACATTTTTCTTAAAAAGAATTTTACACTAAATAAAACAATTTTACTGAGAAATGTGGCATTATGTTTCCTATTTACAAGTTCCTTAGTGAGTGTCTTAATAGAAGACAGCTGAATTCTCCTATCTGCTTTGACATTCAATCTGTTGTAATATGTGCTGTAATTGAACTAGATAAAGAAACTATAGCCTTACACAAATACTACATTATTGAGTAAGAGAGCACCTCGCAACTTCCCTGAAAGGGCCACAGTGAGTCCCAGGCTGCTCAAAGCACACCTTTAAGAACTATTGTCTTCTGCCTTATTTTTGAGCCTTGAATATCTGCCTAGTCCTGAGGAGCTGCCCAAATTTAAAGCCTCGGCCTTCCTGCTGCTGCTAGCAATAACATAGTTTATTATTGTGTTCTTATACATGTATACATTACTTCATAATTTTCAAAGAGCTTTCTACAGAATGCCGGTCAATAGCCTGCCAGACATGTCTGATGATTCCACTTTACCCATGGAAAAATTCCTTTTGAATCATGAAGTTCAGAGATTCTATGGTTTACTCAGGGTCATTCAGCTGGTGAGGGGCAGAGCTAATACTGCTGAGAGCTTCCTGCTCTTTCTCTGGCTGCCTATACCAGCAGGGACACAACGTGATTTCTTCTACAGCAATCCAGAATTTTGAAGTGATTTTCAGGACTTTCATCATTCATACCCTAATGCGGAATGCTAACTGATAGCCACTGAAGCCTATTAAAGCACTAAGTTTTCCACCAGCCTCACAAAGGCAGACAATATCCTCTCTAGAGAAGGAAATTAAGGTTCAGACAGATTTAAGTCCATTGATACATTTAGCCAAAGATGCCTGGCTGATAACTGAGAGCACCACCATTTGCACTAGGTGACCTCATTCCAGGTCCTGTGTTCTTTCCATTCAACTGCTCCTACCCAAAGTCATAATTCTATGGGGCCAGTTATCTTCTGCCATCATGACAGCCTCACAGGGGTTCACTCACAGATAGTACCTGGAGTGCCAGTGTGCTCTGTTCCTTTCCTGGCCAATTTTAGAAATGCTCAGTCACAAAGGACAATTTCTTTTGTATTACCAAGCTCACTTAATCTTTTACCATTTTTTGACCCCTTTCCCTCTTGGAATCTCAGAACCAAGAAACAAGTCTGAGAAACATTTGAGCAGCAAAGGAAACTTACTCTTGGCCAAGAATAAGAAAAGAGGGAAACAGACTTGCAAATGAACTTCTCCACCCTAACCCTAACCCCCATTAGGGATGGGAGAAATAAAAGGATAAGAATAAGAGAAATGATGGGAAGGGAAGGATGATAAAGGGAAGGAATAGTTATGTCTGATTTTCTGGGAATTTGGACACCATCTTATTTCGTTCCTTCTGTGGTTCTTCCCAATCTTTGCTATGGCAGCTGTCAATTGTCATGGCTCAGGGGGATGTGTCATTTAGCATGCTGATGGCATTATAGTGAAGTTGGAGGTTGTCAGACAGCTGTTCCACAAGCATCCTGTCCTCAAAGATAAGGTTAGGGTAGGATAGAAATTCAGCTAGCTCATGGAAGCTACACTGGGTAACATATCCTTTCCTGACAAAGCAAGATTCCACCAAACTGTGGACAGACCTCTGAAACCACCGAGAGAAAGCAGAGTGAAGAGAGGCAGGCATTTCCTTACAGCCAGGAATGGATAAAAAGCATCCAATTAGCCGGGCTTGGTGGTCCACACCTGTAATCCCAGCATTTGGGAGGTGGAGGCACAAGGACCATCGAGAATTTGAGGCCAACCTGGGCTACATAGTGAGTTCAAGTGCCACCTGGACTACATAGCAAGACCTTGTCTCAAAAAACCAAAACAAACAGACAAAAAAGCACCCAGTTGACACTGATTAATGGATATACGTGAGTCTCCAAAAGCCAAGGGCATCTACCATCTTCCCCAACTTCTTGATGACCAGAGCCCAGTCCTGTTCTGGTTCAGAGTCTCTCCTACTCTGGGTCAGTCCCAGGTATCTTTGAGATAACAATAATATCTTCTTAAACAAATAGCCATTGTTTCTACACAAAGACTTTCAATGTTTCCTCCATCAACAAAAGGTCACAGCCATCCCTCCAAGAAGACAAAGGCCTGGAAGTCCCTTCCCCAGAATCATGGTGGTGGTGTGGGAGGAGGCAGGAGGGTCATCCATTCTCCAGTACTTTCTCTGCTGAGCAATACCTGGGGGAGGGCCTAGTCCATCTATCGGGGCCTATTCTGAATGACAAATAATTCCCTAACTGTTTGGAATGACAATAATAAAGTTTTCATTATATGTCCCTGACAGGACAGCTGGCAGGGTGAAATGAGATCATGGGTGTGAAGCTCTTCTTATGGTTTTAAGGGCTGCACAGGTAAAATTGTTATTATGAGAAGATTGATGGTTCTCCCACATTGATTGTGTACGAAAGATAGCTCTATTTTAACCAGATGAGACTCCAAATAGCCCTTATTTCTAGCTCCAGAAAGTTCCTAGACTAAAGAATAAGGGAGAAGAAATGAGGTTAGCATGACTGTTGTTGAGCTTACTAGGGCCCTTCGCACCTCAGATTGCTGTGAGGTGAGGCCCAATGTCACTGGCTCTTTTCTCCATTCCCAGGAAATCAGATGTTGGAAATGGGAGCCCTCTTGGTTGGTTCATCACCAAGGCTTTAATTGTCCCTCTTCCCTGCAAATCCTCATTCTCTCCCTGTCCCTTGTGGCTCTGAAAGCTTATCTTATGCAATGTACACATAATAATTTACACAATATAGGTACACATTAAAAAACAAGACTTTTTTTTGAGACAGGGTCTCACTATGTCGTTCAGGCTGGCCTTGAACTCACTGCGTAACCCAGGCTGGCCTCAAACTCGTGGTGATCCTCCTGCATCAGCCTCCCAAGTGCTGGGATTATAGGCATGTGCCCCATGCCCAGCTAATATGCATTATAAATTAAAA
This sequence comes from Heterocephalus glaber, assembly GCF_000247695.1. The sequence continues at coordinate 34,946 of NW_004624831.1, forward strand.
CATGAAAAAAAATCAAAGACAAGAGAATTAAGGCAAAATGTATCATTTTATACCTATTCAGTACTAAAAATTGTAAAGGATAATATCCAAATTTTATGAAGTTATGATAAAATTATTGCGATGTTGCAGCACTAGCGGCATGATAAATGTGTGTAGCTGGGCATGGGCCCACATGTCTATAATCTTAACACTTAGGAGGCTGAAGCAGGAGGATCACCACAAGCTCAAGGCCAGCCTGGACTTCATAATAAGTTCAAGGCCAGCCTCCACTACACGGTGAGACCCTCCCTCAAAGAGGAAAAAAAAACAGCACATAGCAAGTACTAAATATCTATTCCTATATTTTGGCCCGGAAACCTCTCCCCTTGGAAATTCTCCCCAAAATATCAAAAGTGAAAAAAAAAGATATAGATAGACAAATACTGAAATAATTGTTTTAGTTAATTGTAATATAATTGCAGTTGCTAAAATAAATAAACTTCTTAGAAATTAGAATTTGTTTATGATGCATTTGCTCACAAAAGTGTACAATGTAACACATCTAACTAAAGTAGGTTTATATATGGATAAGTGCATAAGGACGGGTAATATGAAAATATTTTTTCTGTGATGGTGAGCTATATACCAAAATATTCCTAGTGTTTTTATAAAACATTTTTTTAGATTTTTTGAGACAGGATCTTGTGCTGTAGTTCAGGCTGGCCTTAAATTCACTATATAGCCCAGGCTGGCCTCGAACTCGAAGCAATCCTCCTGCCTCAGCCTCCCAAGTGCTGGGATTACAGGGGTGTGCCACCACACCCGGCCTAGGTTATTAATTATATTTAAAAACTCTATTTTAATACATGTTTTATTAGACTTAATTTTTTAAAGCAGTTTTTGTTTACCACAAAATTGATGAAAGGTACAGATTGTCAATACATGCCCTACATTTACCAAGGCAGAGTGCCCTGCTGTCAAAACTCCACATCAGAAAGAAACATTTGTCACATAGGGGCCTGAATTGTCCCACCATTATCATCAAAAGTCTGCAGTACACATTGGGGCTCACTCTTGATATTGTAGAGACTGTAGATTTAGACAAATGCATAAAGATAGGCACCTGCTGTTATACTACCATGCAGGAGGGTTTGCTGCCTTAAAAATTCTGTGCTTCACCCACTCATCCTCTTCTTCCCCTAAACTTCTTACAACTGTTATTAAACCCAAGTCAGAAAGTTTATCCCACAGAAAAATCATGTCCAGGAGGCAAGTGATGGGGAGAAAGAAGCTTTTTTTCAGTGGCCAAAGCAAGGAGAAGAGGGAGCATGCTCACAAATCAGTTCCTCAACTCGGAGGCATGGAGGACTTGCAGATACAGGGTAGGGATACCGGGCCAGGAAGAGCCTAGTGAAGGCAGGAGTAGTCCGCTCTGTTCCGAGCACAGCCAGGGATCTCCCATGAACCAAGTGGCACCTCCACCACTCCTTCCATAGTTTGGTGTCTCGAGTCTTGGCAGCTGCCCTTAGCCTTGAAGTGAGAGACAGGGACTAACCCTGTGTTTTAGTTCTGAACAAATGTTTCTTCAATGATCCGCATTTCTATATACAGAGCTAAGTAGAATCTGACTCCAAAGATTAAGGAAACAGGGCCGGAGATGTAGCTCAGTGGTTCTGGCTCCTGCCTCGCAAGCGCAAGGTCCCGAGTTTGATCCCCGGTACCAAAAAAAGATTAAGGAAAGAGAGGAGATTGACACCACCTGAAGATAGAGGTCAAGCACTGTCTTCATTCCAGTTGTCCACCAGACGTCTGCAGGCCTCAGGGAAAGAGCACCTTCTATGAAGGTGGCCTACAATTCCCTGAAGAGGGACCAAGGGAATTAGTATCATCATAACCCATGTGGCAGAGGTGCTATAGACAGCAAAGCTACTGGGAAACCAACAAAGTATTGAATGGTGTGTGGCATCCCAAGTTAGTGCTCTGTCTCTCTCAGGTCTTCACAGTAGCCCACCCTATGCTGGAGGGTGTATGTTTATTTTTATTTTTGTTTTTTCCTACTTTTATTTGGCCCAAGCTTGCTCTGCAGAGCCTTTTTTTCCCCCTATCATTCTGTGGTTTTTTACTACTCTTAATAAATGTGAAACTTTGCCACTGTTAAAAAAAACACAAAGTTAGTGCTCTTCAAGTCAGCTATGAGCAGACAAAGCTCAAGGACCAACCAGGTTTTCTCTTGGTTACACAACCATTGCTGGTTTGCTTGTTTATTTGTTTATTGAGACAGGGTCTCAGTAGGCCATTCAGGCTGGCCTTAACTGGCTATGTAGCCCAGGGTAGCCTCAAACTTACAGTGATCCTCCTGCCTCAGCCTCTTGAGTGCGGCAATTACAGGCATGAGCCACCACACCCAGCTGCCATTTTTTTCTCTGTCATTTATCCTTTTCCAGAATGTCACATATTTGCAGTCATTCACTATGTAGCCTTCTCAGATTGGCTTCTTTCTCTTTTTTTAATTTTAAAGTCATTTAACTTTGTTATTAATGCTTTATAATGTTGGACTCCTTGTGTGGAGCTGGTGCATGTACATAACACACCCTAATTCCTCTTTCATCCCCTCCCCTCCTCAGTCTTCTCATCTCTTGACCCCCTTCCCATTGGAGAAAGATCCATCTCCAGACTGGGGATGTAGCTCAGTGGTGCTGTGCTGCACCTGCCTTGCAAATGTAAGGTCCTGAGTTTGATCCCTGGTACGAGGGGGAAAAAAGAAAGAATGATCTATCTACTTACTTCCTATTATCTATCTTGTATTTTGATCTTTATTTATACTTGGGTTTCTCATATAAGAGAAACCATGAAATATTTAATCTTGTGTGTCTGATTTATTTCACTTAACATTATATCCTCAAGGTACATCCATTTTACTGCAAATGACTCAAGTTAATCCTTGTATGGGGCAGAGTAGTAGGTCCATTGTGTGCAAGTATATTTTCTTTATCCATTCATGATGGACATATAGTCACTTCCAAGAGGTGGCTATTATGAATTGGACTGCTGTAAACATGGATATGCATGTATCACTATAATATAATGTCTTTAACTGCTTCAGGAAGATACCTAGAAGGGAAATAGCTAGATCAAACGAAATTTCTAGTTTTTAGTGTTTTGAGGAATCTCCATACTGATTGCCAGAGTGTTTGTACTACTTTACATTCCCACCAACAAGGTAGAAGGGTTCCTTCCAACCCTCACCTCCCACAGCCTCACCAGCATTTGTTATTATTTGATTTCTTGATAATAGCCATTCTTTCTGGGATAAGATAGACTCTCAGTGTTGTTTTAATTTGCACTTCTCTAATGGCCAGCAGTGTCAAAGATTTCTTCAAGTACCTGTGACAAATGGCGCATGGTAGGTCACCTGGACACAGGCTCTGTGGGGGCCATGAGGCGAATGTGTTCCACCTGGGTGCAGACAGGCTGAGATGGAGAAGGATGTCAGCAGTTGGCCAGAGAGGAGAGAGGAAGCAAAGTCTTCACAGGGTTTGGGGGTGCTGTCTTAAGGAATCTGGGGGTGGAATACTTGTGGTCAAGGTTCCCAGTGCAGGTGTGTAGATGACATCAGACTTCTCAGCACTGGGGAGACTGCACAACCTGTCCTCGATTTTCTTTATGGTCATGTTACTGAGGACATCATGGCCCTTTAGTGGTTTCCTGTTGTTTGTTGAGAATGGTATGGTTGCTGAGAGAGTCTCACCCAGGTCAGACATGACATTCTCATCTTTTTGTTGTTATATACAGAGAGGGGCGGAAGGTGGGCAGTGTTTCTCATGGCCACTTAATGCATGACAAATGGGGTGCCATGGGCAGCCTAATATGGAGAGAGATTTTGAGGAACAGGGGTATATAGAGGAGTGGTCAGGGTCATCATTTGCCAGTTGGTGATCTCCTGATGTGGTCCTGTAAGAACTTTGAGAAAAGTCTGAGGCATGGCCCATGAGAAGGAAGAGAATGATACAGACAAGAGATCCAGTTAATGGAAGAAGCATGAAGCCCAATCCCAAATATTGGTCCAAGAGTCTGACAAGTGCTGTCTAATTTTTTTTTCTTTTTTTTTTTCTTCTTAAATTCTTTTATTGGTACATTTTAGGTATACAATACGTTTACATTTATCACTGGGTGCTTGTGCCTGTACATGATGGATCTTGGTTCTTATTTTTTCCCCATTATCTGTGCGCCCTTCACCCCCACCGCCCTTGCCTATTACATACTTCATTTCCGTTTTTTCCATTTCTCATCATTTTTCCTTTCCCTTCTTTCTTGTAGAAACTGTCTAATTTCTTCTTTAATTTCCTCTCTGACCCATTGGTTGTTCAGGAGAGTGTTATTCAATTTCCATGTGTTTGTGGGTGTTCTGCAGTTTCTTATGTTATTGATCTCCAATTTTATTGCACTATAGTCTGATAATATACAGGGAATAACTTCAATTCTTTTACATTTACTTAGATTTGCCCTATGAGCTAGCATGTGATCTATTTTGGAGAATGACCTGTGTGCAGCTGAAAAGAATGTGTATTCTGATTTTGTGGAGTGGAACACTCTATAAACATCTAAGTCCATTTGTTCAATACATTGGTTCAGTTCTAGAATTTCATTGTTAATTTTTTTCTAGTTGATCTGTCTATTTGTGATAGAGGGGTGTTGAGGTCCCCCACTACAATTGCATTAGTGCTTATTTGGTTTTTCATGTCCATTAATATTTGTTTTGTATAGTTGGGGGCATTCATGTTTGGTGCATAAATATTTAGGATTGTCATCTCTTCCTCTTGGATCATTCCCTTCACAAGGATGTGGTGACCATCTTTGTCTCTCTTAATTAGTTTTGGTTTGAAATCTACTTTCTCTGCAAATAAGATTGCTACCCCTGCTTTTTTCTGGGTTCCTGTGGTGTGGAGAACTGTTTTCCATCCTTTTACTTTCAGTCTATGAATTTCTTTTTGAGTTAGGTGTGTTTCTTGTATACAGTATATTGTTGGGTTTTGCTTCTTAATCCATTCTGCCAGTCTGTGTCTTTTGATTGGTGAATTGAGGCCATTTATATTGATGGCTATAATTGATATTGACTCATCCTTGTCATGATGCTTTACTTTTGTTGGCTCTTTTATTTATTTTTCCCCCTTTCCCTTTAGTTTCTTACCTTGCCTGGTGGCTTCCCTCTGGTTGGACCTCATGGAGTTGTGACCTTCATTGCCTTTTTCTAGGATATTGTTTAGAATTGCTTGCAGTGCTGGTTTGGTGTTCATGAAATTTCTCAGGTGTTCTTTGTCATGGAAGTATCTAATTTCCCCATTGTTTTTTAAAGATAATTTTGCAGGATACAACAGTCTAGGTTGGAAGTTATTTTCTTTTAGGGCTTGAAATTATTCACTCCAGGCTCTCCTTGACTTGAGGGTTTGTGTTGAGAAATCTGCTGTGATTCTGATGGGCTTTCCTTTGTAGGTGATTTATTTCTTTTCTCTAACTGCCTGTAGGATTTTGTTCTTCTGTTGGGTTTCTGGGATCTTGACTATTATACGTCTAGGTATAGATTTTTTTGATCATGGCTAGTTGGAGTTCTATATGCCTCACTTGTCTGTAAGTCCAATTCTCCACCTCTGTCTAGGAAGTTTTCTACTATTACTTCTGTGAAGAGTTTTTTATGTCAATTGTACTTTCTCCTGTTTTTTCGTGGACTCCTATCAGTCTTATATTATTCTTCTTTGGATCATCTAGCTGTTGCTGGATTGATTTCTTGTGGTCCCTTACTATTTTTTTTAAATCTCTGTTTTCCTGGTCCTTAACCATGATCCTGTCTTCTATATCTGATATTCTATCCTCAGATTCCCTTAATCTGCTGTGCATACTTTCAATGGAGTTTTTAATCTCCTGAATATCTGTTTGAATCTATTTCATGGATTCCACTTCTTTCTTATGTTGGGCGATCATGGTTTCCATTTCTTTCTTATGCTGGGCATTAATGGCTTCCACTATGTTTCTGAACTCATCTTTTTTTTTTTTATCTGTTTCTGTTCTAGAGCCTTTAATCATGTCTTTCACTCAGCTCACCATCTCTGTATTTATCTGGGAGATTATTCCTGCTTTGAATTTTTCTAAAGCCTCATTCATCTGTTTTGTTACTTCCTGTGCTATCAGTTCAGGGTGTCCAGGTGGTTGATTACCAGACTTTTCCACCTCATTTCCCCCAGAGTTTACTCCTGGTGTTGTGGAAGTCTGAGTTTGTGCCTTGCTTAAATGTCTTCTCATTTTTGTTTTTGGTACTGTCCTTGGTTTATTTCCTGGGTTGATACTTCAAAATTGATTTTTGTAAATATCTTTGTTGCTTGTAATTAGAACCCTTATGGAATGATTGCTTCTCAGAGGTGTCTTCCAGATATAGCTTGTCTTTAGGTTTTGAGTCTCTAATGACTCTGAGGCTGTCTCATTTTCATTATACCAGGAAGGACCACTGACTAGATCAATAACAACACCTTAGCCCAAGTAATACAATCAGCAACACCATAGCATCAAGTACATCTTAGAAAATGACAATTTGTGGTAGTGAATTGTCTTTAACTGTGTGAATTAAATCAAAATCGAGGACCAACCCAACATATGTTTATAGTGAATAAATTCTTCAATATAGCAGCTTTACCCTTCAGGATGGGGAGTTAGAAGGAATTGGAGAGGGAGGGATAAATAGGTAGAAGGATAGGGGAAGGTTAGCAGTGAGGCCAGAGGACACAGGTGAGAGAAGGAAAAAGAGAATAAAAGAAAAATAAAGAAGAAATCCAAATTAGGGCCAGAACAGGAACAAAAAGGGAGATGAAGAACAATG
>NW_004624831.1:51790-90897 GCF_000247695.1 Heterocephalus glaber
TAGGTACTGGTTAATTTGGGAGAGGTCTGTCAAAGAGAAAGGAACATAAACTCTTAACTATTCCCTCCACCCTTGCCACCTCGCTGAGCAGGAAGTAAGGGGCAGAGGACAAGGGTTTGGAGGTGAAGCAAGGGGCAAGAAGTGGGGGGCCAAACCATAATCTGGACTGGGTATGAGTGGGGTGGGATTGGGCACAGCATATGGAGGAGGCTTGAGTCAGGGGGTAATGTTGGATAGACAAGAGGCCTAGAGGGGGGCTGGCTGGGGAGAACAGCAGAAAGCTCAGCAGGAAGCTGATTAGGAGCACCAGGAAGCTTTTCCAGGGGGCAGGGGCAGTTGTGTCAATGCCCACAGCAGAAGGCCCTGGGGGAGAGGAGGAAGCAGCTGTGGTGGTGGCTTCCTCAGAAGGTGTGGGGAGCTGCCAAGAGAGCAAGTTCAGTTGGATCTGTCATCATGAAGGAGTCAGCATCAGGTGGAGGGGGTGCAGATAGGAGAGAAAGAAGAGGATTTGAAAGGAATTTCAGGAGACACACAAACTGAGAGGGTTATGGCATGTAAAGAATGCCTGGACATAGGGCACCTTGAACCATTTGCTTGGATCATTTGATCCCACAGAATAGAGAAGTCAAAAATGCTGTTTTCTGGCCATTGTGAGCCATTTTCTAGTTTATTCACATGTGACCATTCAATGTTACAGAAGAATATTAGATATTTGGGCTTCAGATCAGGATAGAGATGGAGAGGTTTCAGATTTTTTTTTTCCTTTGGTACTGGGGATCAAACTCAGGACTTTGCACTTACGAGGCAGGCAGTGGAGCCACTGAGCTAAATCCCTGGCTCAGGTTTCAGATTTTTTAAGAGACAGGCTAGGGGAGGGGAGGGAGGAATAGAAGAAGGATGGTTTCCCATGGAGAACATAGAGAAGTAATGAGAGCAGCAGCAAGGTCGATAGCAGATGTCTTAAGCTGTGACTCAGGGCCATAACAGAGCATGGGCAAGTGGCCAAAGCAGACATTTCCATGGTTGGCCAGACATCAAAGGAAGATAGTTCCCCTCAGGAAGTGTTGTGTGACCAGTGCTGGATTTAAAGAGCACAGAAGGCAGGATGTCTCTTCTACCCCAGTGGGCAGAGGGTATAAAAGCAGAGGTGAAGTGGCTAAGAGGCAAGGAGAAAGCCTTACCCAATCTGAAGTGGCTAGAGTGATAGGAGCTCCCTGGAGTGCTGAAGCAAGGTCTGGGGGCCAGCGTCACTGGGTAGACTCAGTAGGACAAGAGGTTCAGGATAGGGTGTAAGGAACCCCCAGGAGGGGTACCGTATCCCAGGTTTTGGCACCAAATGTGACAAATGGTGCATGAAAGACCACCTGGACACAGGCTTTGTGGGGGCAATGAGGCTATCTATCCCACCTGGGTGCAGATAGGCTGAGATTGAGAAAGATGTCAGCAATTGGCCAGAGAGGAAACAAAGTTTTTATAGGATTTGAGGGGGGTGCTAGTCTAAGGAATCTGTGGTGGAATGTTTGTGGTTGAGGTTCCCAGGATGCTCAGTACAGGTGTATAGATAATATTGGACTTCTCAGTGCTGGGGATATTGCACATCCTGTCCTCACTTTTCTTTATGATCATCTGTTCTGTTTACTGAGAAAAACATGGCCCTTTAGTGGTTTCCTGTTGTTTGTTGAGAATGGCATGCTTGCTCAAAGGGTCTCACTCAGGTCAGGCATGACAGTACTTATTCACCATTTGTACTTCTCCTCAGAAATATCTATTCATTTCCCTTGCCTATTTTTTGATTGGGTTTTTTGTTTTTGTTTCATTTTGTTTTTTGAGACAGGGTCTTGTTGTGTAGTTCAGGCTGGCCTTGAACTCACTGTGTAGCCCAGGGTGGCCACAAACTCACAGGGATCCTTCTGCCTCAGCCTCCAAAGTGCTGAGATCACAGGCATGCACCATCACACCCAGCTGATTGGGTTTTTAATTTTTGGTGGGGGTCTAATTTTTTTTAGTTCTTTATGTATTCTAAATATTAGTCCTCTTGAGGTGGTATAGAACAAATTAAAAATAGGCAAAAGGAAAACAAAAAAAATCAAGATTTTACAATTATATTTAGTTTTAGTTTTTAAGACGCAAAAGTTACTCAAGCTTTTCCCCTTCCAAAAATCTCAAAAAAATTCCTAAAGACCTTAAAAACACAATAAGCCTATAAATTGGGCTCTAGACCTATACTTTTCACCTGTAAGCTGCACTTCCTCCACCCTCAGGAAATAGCAGTATTGGTAGGCAGCATATATGAAATTCAAACACATGTAGATGGCTTGCATTCTGACATAATCTGCAAGATGGGTAACCTGACAGACAGTAGAAACACACAACCTAGATCATTCATCTTGAAGATACCCCCAAGGCCCCCTAAGTATACCAGCTCTGGATCATAATGCATCTCATTTTTCTCTGAGCACCTGCAATTCATGCTTGAATACATCCTAAAATCAGTGTCTAATAAACCCTTCTCATGCCTCTTCACACATCCTAAAAATTCTTTTTCTGTGATGGGAGTCAGCAAACCTGCTGCAAAAGGTGATCATTTCTTCATGTATTGGTCATTGGTACTTTTTCTGTGAAGTGTCTTCATTTCCTTATTTCAGTTGTGGGAACCTCGCAGACCCAACCTGGTGCCATTCTTTCTGAGGAATCGCTGGCAAAATTATTTTCCCATTCTGAAAGGAAAAGATATGAGAAAAGGAAAGAATGGAAACAAAGTCATTGTAAATAAGGAGGGGTGGAGGGGTTGAAGAGAGGGCAGGGGAAGAGGTAAAAAATAAGAACCAAGATACATCATGTAAAGGTACAAGTTCCCAATGATGAATGTAACTGTATTGTATATCTAAAATGTACCAATAAACTTAATGGAAGAAAAAATTATTTTCCCTTTCTGTAGGGTATTTTTTACACTCTATTGGTTCTTTCTTTTGCTGTGTGGACCTTTTTAAATTTGACATGATTTAATTTGATATGATCTCATTGAGACAGGAAGGTAGGGTGTGGCTAAAACTGTCTGGGAAAGGAGACATAACAAGTCCTTGAACATATGTGCAGAATGGTTCCCAAAGCCCTGCATGTGGACTTCTCACAAGAACTTGAGCAGGTTTTCAACAGGATGGCCTAGACCTGAGGAGCCTGAGGAGTGGTGATACAAAAAGGACAGTCCATACTGAGCTTTTGGCTGCTGTTCACTCTTGAATAGTGGCCTGTCCTTGTGCTGTAGGGTGTACTTCTTTTCCTAATTTTACTTGGCTCAAACTCACTCTGCAGAGCCTGTTTCTTTTCCTACCTTTAATAAAATTTTGCTGCTGTTTGTGCTTGTCTTGACCAATTCTTTGCTCAAGACAGAAGGAACCTAGAAACCACCTCCAGAAGGAGACTCCAGCACCTCAAAATCCAGTAACACCATTTATTGGTTCTTGGAACTATTTCCTGTGCAATTGGTGTTCTGTTCAGAAAGTCCTTGCCTATACCTATGACTTCAAGAGTTTTACCAGCATGGCGCATACCTGTAATCCCAGCATTTGGGAGGCTGAGGCAGGAAGATCACTGTGAGTTTGAGGCCAGCCTGGGCTACGTAGTGAGTCCAAGGCCAGCCTGAATTACACAGTGAGACCCTGTCTCAAAATGAAACAAAAACAACAAAAAAAAGTTTCACCTACAGTATTTTATCTTCTGATGGGTTAAGTGTTTCTGGTTTAGCATTTAGTTCTTTGATCCATTTTGATTTTAGTTTAGTACCAGGTACAAAATATGGTCTAAAGTCAGTCTTCTGCACATCTATAGCCAGTTTTCCCAGCACCATTATTAAAGAGTCTGTCTTTCCTCCAGTGTGTGTTTTTAGCCCCTTTCTCAATGATCAAATAGTTGAGTGCACTTGTTTCTGCATCCTCTATTCTGTTCCATCGATCCTCATGTCTGTTTTGTGTCACTACCATGCTGCTTTTATTACAGTAGCTTTGTAATATAATTTCAAGTCTGGGATTGTGATGCTTCCTGCTTTGCTCTTGTTATTCAGTGTAGAAAATATTTTATTTAGGTAGCTTATCCATAAGGCAGCTAGCTAGTGGAAGGGCCTGCGATAGACCAGCAGTATTGGTAAAAATTAAGAATAGACAGTGAAGCAAGACTTTGGACCAAGAATGAGTTTCCTCAGGCAATATGGGATGCAGCCTGTAGGGAACAGGGAAAGGGGATGTTACTAGAACCTCTGCAGTAAGTCCTAGTCTCCTGCGAGCCACGACAGCACAAGGTGAACCAACGCCTCTGTGATCCAGCATGCAGGCCTTTCTGCTCTCCCCAGAGTCAGAAGACCTCAAATGTATCAGGTTACTTCTATGATTTAAACCCTTCAGTGGCCCCTTCCCTATCCTGCCCAGTAAGGCCCTTCCTGCCCTCCTATTTACACAGCCAGCCTCACCCTCTCCACCACTCTGCTCAGTCAGCTCTTTGTTCCAGCCATTCTGAACTGCACCTTCTGTCTTCATTGGCCATGCTTGGCCATGCTATTCTCTCTTCCCAGAAACTTCCCTTCTCTCCACCCCATTTTTCAGGCAGCCAAATCCTCTTTCAAGTCTCAGCTGACATATCACTTTCTGTGCATGTCTTCATGAATCTCCCAAATTTGGATACAGCCAAAGTAATGCAGGACTCTACTAGTCACAATGCCTGTGGAGTATTTTGTCCAAGAACAAATCAGTCAGATTTGCAGACAGTCAACAGCACAGGGTAAGCGCTCTGAAACAGTGTTTAAGATATGATGTGCTAAGTTACTGACTTCAGGGGTAGTAGTCCACATAATGCCCACATGATCCTGTTGACTCAAATACAGGTGAGATAGGTACAGGTGAGGAAATGGAGATTTAAAGATGTTGAGCAATTTGTTTACGGTCTCCTAAACAGTAAATGGTACTGTGATGTTTGGATCCAGATCTGCAAATTCAGAGCCCTTGTCTTCTATCTCTGCATAATACCACATCTGGACTGCTTTGGTAAGAAAACAAAAGTTATTTAGCCTGAAGAACAGATGACCAAGAAGAAGTGTGAGCACTCCATTCACCCCAACAGTGCAAAGGCTACCACTTGGAAGAGTAATGGGGAAGTAGATGGCTCAATAGAAGATAGTCCTGGAGAGAAGATGGGCCTCTGAGGGGAGAGGCTCAAGTCCCAGTCATCTGTGTGCTCAATATCTGGCACAGAGAGGGGGCTTCATAAACGGGGAGAGGTAGTGATACAGAAAGGCTTTAGATAACTTAATAGATTGAATACTAAGATAGTTGTAGAAGCAAAATAAGTAATGCTTTCTTTTAAGATTTGCTTTTCCCATAACTCCTTGTTTAAGGTGAGGATTATCTGACTCTAACAGGTAACTTCATTAACCTAACAAAGTTTCCAGGCCAGGGTGAATTTACCATGTATATGGCCTATCTTGTGTCTGTGACTTGTAAATAGGAACTGGAATTGTATTTACACATCAAAGACAACTGGGGATGAGATAATGGCTTAAAAGGATACAAAAAGGGAAATGGTGCACAAAGGGGGCACGGATGCTGACCAGACTGGTTTCTGGCATTCCTATCCCCTCGCGAGAAGAAATTTTATTATTTTATCCAAATTCTGTGTCTCTGTGTATTTCTTTCCGAGATTTCCGTAACAGTAGAGCTGCCCACAGTACAATGTGCTCCCCAGGAGAAAGTGAAGCCCCACTGACACTCCCCAGACTGGGGCTGGTTGGACTCCTGACACAACCCCACCAGAGGGGTCATAGGAAAGAGATTCCGCATTCTGCATCATTAACCTGGAGCTGTAAAGCTCTTGGCCATTCCAGGATTCTTCAGTCACTGGACTGAGTGTAAAGTCAGAGAGCATCCAGCACTCTTCAGGACATCAAGCTGTCAGGGAGTGGAGACCATGGCAGAAGGACTTCCGGGTGTCTAGGACCCAAGTTACCACACTTCCAGCTCCACCCTGAGGAGTCTGAAGTGGTTTACCATTCTAGGGAGCTAGAAACCTCTCAACTCTGTCCCTAAACTGATGTGGAGTAACAGACATCTCAGTCATTGGCAGAGAAAGGCTCTGTTTGTTGGTTTTGGTGGCCATCAAGGAATGGAAGAGAGAAAACTTCCTTCCTAGCAGATGATTAGAAGAAATATGCTGTCAACAAATGTGCTGAACAGGATTCCATGGGCCCCACAAAGTACACCCTAGGCCACCCACTGGTCTCAAGGCATAGTCTCCTTCATGCTATGCTGCCTGTGGGAGAAAAGCACTTGGCGCCACCTCTTCTACCTGGCACAGTGAGTCCCAAAGCATGGCCAGAAGCAAGTGCTTCTGCCTGGCCTAAGGGCTTCGCAGGTGTGGGAAGCTCACAGAGATGGCTGTTCACACAGTCACTGCCAGACCTTCACACCCACTTCCCAAAGGTTCTTGCTCCCTAAAATGCACAGATGCTGCTGGAAGACAGAGTCCTTCTTGAAGGGGTAGGTCTGCGGTGGGACCACAAGCTGCAGCTCCTGCCAAGGTACACAGATCACCACACACAACTCCAGCTGATGAGGCATGTCTCACTTGCCGTGCGTCTTTTTAAAGAACAAAGGGAGATATTTATTTATTTATTTATTCAATGAGACTGAGACCTTGCTTTGTAGTGCAGGCTGGTCTTGAACTCATGGGGATCTTCTTGCCTCAGCCTCCTGACTGCTAGGATTACAGGCGTGCACCACCACGCCCAGCTTTGTGGAGTTTGTTTCTTTCCTTCTTTCCATAAATCTCTTTAGAACTCTGCACCCTAGCAGCCTCTGGGTGGTCCGACTTCATTATTACCCATGGTCCCTTGACCCTTCTCTTCCCACGGTCAACCCTCCAGGCTTTCCACTTGCTTCTCTGGGCTTAGGGATTAAATATCTCCAACTCAGGGTGCAGCAAGAGCCTCACATTGTTCCTGCAGCTGCTTGTGGATGGTGAATCTCCCATGGGTCACCGACACCATCAGAGCCTAGCCCTGTCCTTGGGATCTGAGCTCAGAGGCCTTCTACAACGTTTTCTGTCTCTACAGTGACATGAGTCAGATGTACACAACAAGTAACCATGCAAAACCCCCAAACAGCAAGGGATGATCTCTCACACTTCACAGAAGGGCAAAAACTCCCACTTGCCAACAGCAAACAATGGATGCTGAGGAAGTGCCAGGTACTTGAACCTAAAAAATGGGTTCTGCCTTACTTACTTTCTTCATCTTTGAAACACAATGTCGGACACTCACAATTTAAAGGAGGAGAGATTTATTTTAGCTTACAGTTTGTAGAGGTATCAGTCCATTGTCAGCTGGTCCCAAGGCAGGGTGACATGGCAGAGAGGCATCTCAGAGGAGAAATAGCTCAGGGCCTGGTGGTAGGAAGCAGAGAGCGGTCAAAGGAGGGAGGGAGATAGGCTATTTCGGGCCACACCCCCAGTGACCACCTCCTTCAGCTTCCCCTCCCAAATCACATGTATCTATTTATTTGGTTTTCTGTTTGTTTTTATTTTTGTTTTTTTTTGAGACTGGGTCGGCCTATGTAGTTCAGGCTGGCCTTGAACTCTTGATCCTTCTGCCTCAGGCTCCCGAGTGCTGGAATTACAGGCAGGCACCACCACACCTGGCTTCAAATCACATTTAGCTGTGAATTCATCAGTGGGAAAAAGTCCACTGAGTATCACACCTCCATGATCCACTCACCTCCCAAAGCCCCACCTATGTGTGCACAAGGCTTTGGGGCAACAGCTAGATATAAACCATGACAGGTTCCCTCATAATTCTGGACAAAACCACTTATGCCTTTCTAGCAATCTGCCTTCTTCCACTGCTCTCAGTAACAAGTTCATTTCCAAGGAAATATCTTAAGAAGAAAATGTGGTACATAGGAGTTGAATATAGACACACAAACTTCCCAGGACACAGTCTGCTCAGAGGGGTGCTGCCCCTCAGATGTGGCCTGCAGACACACATGCTTCCCATAGACAGCCACAAAGACAGAGGCTATTCAGGTAGACAGAAGTCTGCCAGGATCATGACATGTACCAGTGGTCCCCAGGGTGTCTTGACCAAAAGTGTCTGGTTCTCAGGGGTGTTCTCAGGATTGTTCCCTGGGTCCTAAGGGCACTGGAGAGATGTACAGGGTCCCAACAGCAGCATTCCAGCCAGCTATCTGCTCCTGCCTTGGGCTTAACCTATTTCCACGCCCCTCCTTGTCCATCCCCCTACTTCCTGGCAGAATGTGGCTACTCTACCCACACTTGTGCCTCCTGCCCTCCTCTGAGCTCCTTGATATAGCTGAGGTGACAGCGATGGGTGGTGGCAGAGAATGAAGCTGTGAAAGGGAAGCATCTGTTCCACTTGGGACACTCTGGGATCTCATGGCCTCACGTTCTCTGTCAACCTAGCTCCCCTACCTCACTGCACCCCCAAGCGATGGCAGTGCCAGGTGCCCCCTCTGACCAACCATGCGACGGGCTTACAAGTCCCAGGCAAGTCACAAGAAGACACAGAGATTCCGTCACTTTTTCAGGTCACCTTCCCCCACTAAAAGCTTCCGTCAGCCCCTTCTCTTGACTCTAGCATGCCGAGAGAGACCCCCCCTCACCAGTGTTTTGGCTGCTGCGACAGGGGTGAGGCAGCAGCTGGACACCAGGGCCTCACATCTTCTCCCAGAGTCCATCCCCAGGCGTTCTGGCTTGGGACTAGGGACACCGTGTCAGGGACAGCACAGACCCTCAGGGTCCCCTGTGGTGGAAGGGGCCGCTGTGGGTGGGTTGTCCCGGCCTCCGTTCCCCAGCTTTTGCAGCTCTTGCCTCCCAGAATTTCCCACAGCATCCAGGGGCAAGGTGCCCTCTGGTGCCCCCTCTCACCTGGAGGAGCAGGGAACAAAGGTAGGGGAGCCAAGCCAGGAGAGAGCCACATCTAGGGGTCTGGGAGCAGCGGCCCTCACCTCCTCTGGCTCTGCCTCTGTGGGAGCAGCAGGAGGACAGGCCAGGATGGTGGTTAGTCCTGTCACTCTTCCGCTAGTCCCAGGGGACAAGAAGGGGAAGCTGTGAGGAAGCTTGAGTCTGACCTTGAGGAGGGAAGAGAAGGGAGGGTGAGGACGGTGTGCGCTGCAGATGAAGGAGGCATGGGTGGCAGCGGCAAAGGCTGGGCTGCAGACTGTGCCCGGAGAGGGGATGGTCACTGTCCCCTGGTGAGTGGAAGGGGTGACTCCCCTCCCAGAGCCCACTCCAACCCTGGGAAAAGGATAATG
Organism: Heterocephalus glaber; assembly: GCF_000247695.1. The sequence goes on from NW_004624831.1 coordinate 61,102, forward strand.
ACAGGAGAGGCCCCTGACGCTAACAGCTGGTGTGAATGGAATAGGGCCTGCAGAGTTCCAGCTGTCAGCTCTTTCTTTTGAGGTTTGCTCTCATGGCCTATGAGTGGGGAGCAGCCATGGAAGGGTGTCCCATGAGGCTGGGAGGCTCAGTTTAGGGAAAGGCTATGTCCTGCTGGGTAGGATGAACCAGAGAGAAAGGCACAGACAGTATGACTGGGACTCCTCACAGGAAGCAAAGTGGACCCAGCTGGGCTGCCCATGTTTTCCTATGGCCCTGCTTACTGGTGGGCCCGGAATTCCAAGCCTGATCACAGAATAGGAGTAGGAGAGATATCAGGACTTATCTGCTTTCTTTCCACCTCAGTCTCTGACTAAACCCCTGGCATAGGCCCTCAAGTCATCCCTGCCTATGCCCAGCTCTGGCCTCTGGTCACCTGCCCTGGCTCACCTACAGGCAATTGCTATGCCTCAGAATGGTGCTGGGGGCCACCTTACAGTTCTACATCTTATAGCTGCAGGGGGCTGTCCTCTCCCCACCTAGGGCTACTCTGTAACCACATGAACCTGAAGCCCACCTTCAAGTTCAGCAAAGCATCAGCCTGGTGGAGGTGTCCAGTCTGGAGTGTCCCTATAAGGAGGTCTTGCTTCCAGACTTCCTTGAGCTGAGCTGAGCCTCCTGATAAATCAGCATACCCTGGCCTCTAAACCAGGATTGAAAAAGCAGGTGTCATATCCTTGAGTCTGCCACTAGAAAAGAGTAAACTTCCTACATGTCTGGAGCTAGAGACTTCAGGGAGCCTTCCTAGGTGGCTGAGTGCCTGCCTCTCCATTGTACCAGCCAGCGGGATCTACTCTGAGATGCCTGTTTTTTTGCTGGGGTGAGAGGGTAGGAGTAGGAGGAACTGCACCAGTGTCAACTACCTGTTGACACAAGGAAAGGGGAGCTACTGCCTCTCACCCACAACCCTTTTGAACAATTGCACAAGGACTCCTGGTTTCCAAAAGTGGACTCATAATAGGCATGAGGACCAGGAAGCCAACAATGTGCTCTGAAAGCAGGAAGAAAAACAGGAGGTGGTTTCTGCATCCTTTTGGGTAATTCTGAGTTTTGGAAGCAGTTTGTGATCAGCACGGCTTTCAGTGAACTGCGGGAGGTTCATCATGTGACAAGTCTCTGCATTCTGAGAGCTCAAAGCAGGCCAAACCGGTCACATATCAGGCCAGGATGCAGCCTGTTGTTTTCCCTGCTGTTGAGCACTCCCCTCATGTGTGTGATCAGCCCATATGGCCCAGGAGACAGGTTATGCAACACAGTTGGAAAAACGTTCGAAGCATTCCTATGATGTTTAAACTTCCCCTAGAAGTAAAAACTGTGACAATCAAGTGGAACCTCCTTGATCATTTTGTTTCCAGTACTTCTCCACATCCTTGAGCCTTTACAGGCTTCTTTTTTTCCTCTTCAGTACTGAGGATCGAACCCCAGCCTTCGCACTAAGGTACATTCCCCAGCTCATTATTTGTATTTGTTTTTGTTTTTTTTTTCTGGTACCTGGGATCGAACTCTGGACCTTGCCCTTTCCAGGCAGGTGCAGCGCCACTGAGCTAAATCCCCAGCCCCTGTATTTGTATTTGTAATTTTTTTTTCTTTTTTTTTTTGGTACTGGGGATTGAACTCTGGTCCTTGCGCTTACGAAGCAGGTGGCAAAACCACTGAGCTAAATCCCAGGCCCTGTATTTGTATTTTGAGACAGGGTGTCATTAAGTCTCGAAGTTGCCTAGGCTGGGCTAGAACTTGCTATCCTCCTGCCTCAGCCTCCTAGAGTGCAGGAATGACAGGGGTGTGCCATCATGTCTGGCTTCCCATTACAGGCTCTTCATCTTTTTTGTTAGAAAAGACAACCAGTGTCAGGAGAGCCCTGAGGCTCAAACTGCCTTTCGACCATTTCAGTCTTGACTTTGAATTAAACTCTTGTGTTCAACTTTTGGCTTGACAACTTACTAGTAATATGTGGTTCTGGGCAGGTTGCTTTTTTTTTTTTTTTTACAGTACCAGGGATCGAACTCACGACATTGCACTTATGAGGCAGGCATGGCACCATGAGTTAAATCTTCGACCCCTGGTTTACCTATCTGCAAAGTGTTTTTAGCAATCCCTGCTCAAAGTGATCTAAAGGATTGTTTCAGGATTAAATTCTAGGATGTAGAAGGGTTTATAAACTGTATTCTCTGAAGCACAAACAGATTTAATTTGTCTTTCCATAATACCTGTTCTTTTGCTGGCCACTAGTAGCTGATGGTGAGGTAAATAACTTCAGGCAGGATTCTGTTGACACTGTCTCTGACATTCATGGGACCAGAGTAGTTGGTGTTAAATCAGATATGACACATTCACACAGAGAGTGATTGTATAGGAATTAACACTATTTTAAAATATTTAACGTTACAAGAAAATGCTCGTTGCATGTTGTGTGGAAATTACTGGCATACATGCCTACAACATAACAGAATCCAAGTTTTATGTGTATATTATAACTGCATATATGCGTAGAAGAAAATGAATTAAAATTAGCAGAGGTTATCACAGGTACTTTTTGATCTCTTCATTTTTTTCTACAATGATTATGAGTACTTTCATATGCGTCCAAAATATTATTTTTGAAAACCTAGTAGTCACTAGTTCTGAGACTTGAGACCTATTTTGATCCCAGACTCAGAAAAGTTTGCGGCTAGCTGTCTTCACACATCAGCTCTCCACTAGGGCAGGGCATTGTAACAGTTCACATCTTGGCGTGGAAGTCATCATGGAAGCCAGTTTGTTCCTCAGCAGCTTGCACCAAGACATTGTCCTAACAGTGATTTCCGTGGCAATCCCAGCAGGAAGGAATATGGATGAAACACGTGACAAGCACGAAAAGAGCCATGAGAAGCCCAAGCGAACAGTGGTTCAGAGGAGGGAGAGTGATTGGGGAGGAAGCGGGAAAGCCAAGAAGGGAAGAAAATGGCATTGGCATGGACTGTGAAGGATGGGCGGTGCTTCAAGAGACAACAATAGAGTGTAGCTCCGGGTGTGGTGGTGCACACCTGTAATTCCAGTACTCAGGAGGCCGAGGCAGGAGGACTGTAGCGAATTTGAGGCCAACTTGGAGTGCATAGTAAGTTCAAGGCCAGCCTGAACTACATAGTGAGACCCTGTCTCAACCTCCACCACCCCCCCCAAAAAGCCTCAAATGCCGGACAATTGATTCATCAGGGAACGGAAAGACAGAGATGATTTGTGAACAGAGTAATGAAATCAGAGCTCTACTTTATGAAAAATAGACAAGTGGGCTGGTGTGGGGCTAATTTATCACAGATGTGTGCAACTATGGTGCTGTTTGTTTTTTAACAGTGCTGGCCTAACCCAAGGAAAGTCTAGGCGTTCGGTTTTGAGGCCAAGATTCCGACTGTGTTTGAAGCAGAAAGACCTCACCTGCCAGAACGAATTTTCATGCCTGCTCTCTCCAGCCAAATCTCAGCCCTGCAGGCCACAGAGGTGTTATGGCCGGCTATGGCCACCAGGTGGCAGCAGGACCTTGGCCCCCATTGCTATCAACGTGAAGGACTGCCCTTTTCCGCAGAAAATCTGATCTACCAGTTTGGAGGGCTGGGAGCTCAGAAGGCCCCCAGTCTAGGCGCCATCTCTCTCCCCAGCTCCTTCCTGTGATTTACTCCATTCCTCCTGGTGACTCAGAAGCTCATGTCTGGCCCTCCCAACAGGTCCTATGCCACAGGGATCCATTAATCTAGAAGCCTGGTAAGTAGCCTTTTGTGGGAAGCTGGATCTTCTGGGAAGCAAACACCAAGACCAGACAGGTGTGCTGGGGTTTCAGGGAGGGAAGCAGTGGTGCGGGGATGCAGGGGAGGCTGTCAGTCACGATGTGCATCTGACCCCGAGTGAGCAAGGAGGGGAGCGGCTTGGTTAGACAACTGCAGCATAGTCCAAGTAAGGATTGCTGAGACTTTTAGGGAGCCACACTCGGCCTTCCTTCAAGAGAGTTCTGTGTCCTCCCAGGAATGGGCTTGCCAACCTCCACTATTGGCTGGGTTGCTCTGTGCTGAATGTGGCCACCGGAAATGCAGCTTCAGGTAGACACTCGGAGCCAAAGACCCTCCCTGTACGGAGGTCTGTGAGGCCCATCAATGTGGCCTGCGTGCCTTCCTTTAGTGAAGGGGCAGCCTCAGCCCTCAGGAGTCTTTGCCAAGAGCCCTGTCTGCTCCCACCTCTGGAGGAGGCAGTTTGCTCCTCAACTCTGACCTCCTGTGCTGATCTCACACCTGTCTCCCAATTCTTCTCCAGCGACCAGAACATGGACTTTGCCTAACCCTGGAATCAGACTCTGCCCCTGGTCTTCTGGATGAATCAGGCCAGTCCTAGCTTTGCCATGCCTCTGCCTTTGAGTCTTTCTTGTGCTAAGTCCTAACCCATGAAAGGAGTAATGGGATTACCTGGCTGTTGGGCTCAGCCCCTATCCATAGGCCAGGTGCCTCCTGCCCTGGCAAGAAACTGGTTGGGTGGCATCAGGCCCCACTGTTTTCCTGGGGTCCCTGTTTCTAAACTGGACCTTCCTGGCACCAGATTCCTCAGTGAGGTTGTGGCCCTGGCAAGGAGGTGCTTGGGCATCAGGAAGAATATGCTGGTAACTACTGGAAGAAAGCAGGAATTTGGTGAAGAGGATGTTTAGGGACAAGAATGCTGGATGTAGGGCACGTCTTGGGGACTGACAGGTCTCTAGTCCCCTTTGGGGGTCTGCAAGGCTCTTGAGGAGGGAAGAACAGAGGTGGGGTTGAGGTCTCTGAACTCAGCTCCTCTCGCCCTAGCTGGTCCCCAGCTAAAAGGGGATGAATGCAGTTATCTCTCTAGAGGAAAAAGTAGGGTGTAGGGAAACCAAGGCTTCCACGAGACTATGCCTGGGTCAGACGACACTCCAGAGTCCCCATGAGAAGTGAGAAGGAAAAACTGGGCTTTGAACAGGAATCCAGAGAATCCCTGGTAAGGGGACAGCAGAGAAAGGTCCAGAAACCCACTGAGATTGCATTCACTGACACCTTGGGTGCCAAAGGCAAAGCTGAGGACTGGCATAGAGTTTTTCCATTTTCCCTCTAGGACAAGGAAAGACAGGAAAGAAGGTGGAGTTGGGCAGCAGAGTAAAAGAAAGATGCCTGGCTAGGGCCGGGGATGTAGCTCAGTGGTTTCACCGCCTGCTGCGCAAGCGCAAGGACCTGAGTTCGATCCCCGGTACCAAAAAAAAAAAAAGAAAGATGCCTGGTGGGCCTTCCAAACAGCACCTAATCTGGGACCAGGACCGCAGTTATCAGCCTTGAGTGGAGCTCTGTGCAAGGATGGGTGGTGGTGGGACTGGCAGAAATAAGGCTGAGCAAGTGTCCTACCCTGTTCAGCATGTTTATTCCGTGATTGAAAAGCGCTACTTACCAGACAAGATACGGGAAGTCCCTGCTCACACTTAGCAGATGGCAAGTTCTGGTATGTTTCCATCCCAATATCCCCCACCCTAGCAACCTTTTCTGATCCCTGGGTAGTAGGAGTAATTTGGGGGTAAACCACTAGATTACCAGAGCACTGAGTACAGTACACATAAGTAGAAACTTTAGGAATACTGCTGCATCACTCTATCTCAAGCCGTTCTATTGTCCTCCCTGACACTAGGAGCTCCTCTACTGGGAAAGGCCCCTTCTCCCTTCCTGACCTCCTGTCCCATCTCATATTACCAGTCTGCGCCCATCAGATGCTGACTTGGGTAGTTTGCTATTGTGCTTTGTCCTATTTCTCTTAGAAATCTGTATGCTCCCCAGAGGGGGCAGCAGAGCTTTGGCTCTGTCCCCACACAGAGGAGAGCAGTGACTTTCTGCCGGACACAGGGCAGGCTCTGTCAATCCTCAGCTCCCGGGTGGATACTTTGGCACGATGTGTTGGGACGTTGGCGATGCAGGTTCCTCGCTGGGAAATGCTCTGGGCCAGCTTGGCTTAGGCCATGGGCAGCTGCCCTCTGGACTGTGTAACCCTGCTGTGTCTGGCTCAGTGCCTTGTCAGTGCAAAGCAAGGGTGACATCAGTATGGGTGAGGTTATTTTAGGGCAAAAGGAAGGTCAGGGAGAGCGGGGTGGTTGCTGGTGCTCCTTTGGCACCCAAATCTAGATGGATGTCTTGTAGGGAAAGCAGCTGGGGAAAGAAAGAGGAGTGGAGAGGAGTGAGAACAGAGACTGAGGAGGCGAGAATGGCTACTCACCAAAGGAGGACAGAGAGGTGCTGCTTCAGGCCTCTGGAGGGCAGGTGGGACCTCCCTCTGGGCACTCCTGACCGCTGCAGGAAGCCAGTGGGGATGCCTCTCTGTGACCATAAAGACAGGGCTGGGCGAGTCCCTCTTCTGTCCTCACCTTGGCCCAGAAGCTGAGTCAGAAAAAGAAGGACTTTCAGCTCGCTCATTTGTCAGTTGTGGCCCTGGGCCTGGATCTGTCTGTCCTCTCTGGGTCCATCCTCAATGGGAGGCTCAGGTGTGGCTGGCTCTCCAGGCTGGGGAGATTCCTGAGGTTCCTAGAGGGATTCCAGAGGTGGGAGGGAGAGGGTGAGGTCTGGAAAGAGCCATCCTTTCTAGGTCGGGGCATTCAGAAAATCTCCAGCCCTAGGCCTGTCCTAAGACCTTTGTCCTCAGGTGCCACCTGCTTAGGCTGTCAGCCCCCGCCTCACACCCAGTCCCTGAGACATTAGGTGTCCCAGTCACACCCACTCTGATCTGCAGAGCTGTCACCAGATCCCAGTAGTAGCCTGGTAGAAGCTGCTCCCCTCATACCCTGTGCCAGCAGATAGGCCTGTGCACACATGTGTGTGTTAGTACACATGCACCACCTGCATACTTCAGCTCTGTGTGCAGCGGCAAGAAGAACTGGAGTAAGAGGGAGATCGGGGGCATCTCTGTGCACAGTGAGGCATGTCTGGCACCTTGGGGAGCTTGGTGGGACAAGTGCACTGGTCTCTTCTGGATTGGGGCCACTTAGCAAAAGATCCACAGTACCCTCTCTCTAGCCTGGGGTCCAAGAGGAGCCAGGTGTAATGGTCCTAATCCCTGAAATGTCACTCTAGACCATTTCTTTCCCTTAAGTGAGCCTCTGAAGTGTCACATGCTTCTCTCCATATCTAATCCCAATGTCCCCTTGGGATTTTACATCATCACCTCCTCCAGGAAGTCTTCCATGCTTCTCCCAGGCCAGTCTGGCCTGTGCCTTCCCTCTGGAGTCCTCGGTGCTCTGTGCTGAGCTCTAGAGCTGGAGTCATAGAGATCTCCTTCATGATGGGAATGCTCAAGGGAAGCTCCTGGGGCCTCAGCTCTTACCCTGAGCCTGGGCCCTGGGTGTTCCATAAACATGTGCTGAAGGAGTAAGCTCCATGTTCGTGACAGTAAAGGCCCCATGGTTCTCTCCGCCCCATCTCCTCTGGAAGCCAGTGGTGCCCAGACAGGCTGCAGGAGGGCAGATTAGCCTGGGCCCTGGCACTGGGCCAAGAGGAAGGGGCATCCATTTGCACCATCTCTCTGAGCTCTCTGCTGCCTGGGACTCAGCCTGAACCCTGGGACAGGGCAGAGCCCATAGCCTGGGAGGGCCTTTCCCCTTTCTCTGGGCCCAGAGAACTGGCTGGGGCCCTTCTGGGACATGAGCAGGTGCTGGTTTCCCTTCTTCCCTCCCTCCCCATGTTACCCAAAGTCATGTGAATCCTGTCAGGTCCATGGTTATGAGGACAGTTTTGCTCTGACCTCCTGCTTTAATACCACCATGCCAGGCGTAGTGTGAATGGACAGGTATGTGGGGCTGGTTGCATAACAATGTGTCTCAGTGGACATGTTTATTTAAGCAAGATGACAATCTCAGGATCTGCAGTGGCTGAAGTCAATGTGGCTAGATGTTTTTTGAGATATATGTTTTATACTATATAATTCACCCACTTAAATCACATAATTTAATGGCTTTTAGCATATTTATAGGTTGATCACTACAATCAGTTTTTAAATGTTTTTATTACCCCCCCACCCCTGTATGCCTCAGTTATTATCTCTCTCCATCCTCCCTCCCAGATCTGGGCAACAAATAATCTGCTTTCTCTCTCCATAAAATTTCCTATTCTGGACATATCATATAGATAGAAGTATGTACTATGTGGTCCTTTGCCACTGGCTTTTTTCACTTAGAGTTCTATTTTCAAGGTTCATTTATGTTGTAGCACATGCCAGTACTTTTTTTTTTATTTAACAGTACTAGGGAAACCCAGGGCCTTCACACTCCCCCCCCCCACTTTTTTTATTGGTACATTTTAGGTATACAATAGAATGACATTCATCATTGGGAATTTGCACCTTTACATAATCTATCTTGGTTATTTTTTCCCCATTTCCCCTTTTTTTTGGTATGGGAGGATTGAACTTAGGACCTTGTCCTTGTGAGGCAGGACAGTGCCACTGAGCTAAATCCCTGGCGCCCACGGTTCCCTTTTTCTTTTCTTTTCTTTTCTTTTTTTTTATGGTACCAGGGATCAAACTCGGGACCTTGTACTTGGAGGCAGGTGGCAGCACCCCTGAGCTAAGGTCCTGGTCCACTTCCCTTTTGTTTTTTATTTTGAGAAATTATTTTCCCCAAGTAGAGCTCCACCTTGTGGTCCTATCCCAGATTCCCAGAGTGCTGGGACCACTCTCTGCTTCCATTCTTTTTTATTGTTAAATAATATTCCATTGTGTGGCTATATCACTTCTTATTTATCAGTCAGTGGATGTTTACACTTTTGCTGTTATAAATAAAGCAGCTATGAATATTTGTACTCAAGTTCGTGTGTGTGTATACCTGTTTTCACACTCTTAGATATACACATAGGAGTGGGATCACTGGGTAATATTTTGAAAGAGAAAGTTGAATAGAAGGAAAAGTTGTGAGGACAGAGCATGTTTAGAAATCAGTAGGCGGGCCAGGGATTTAGTGAAGTTCCACTAGGCTTCCCTCACAAGGGCAAGGTCCTGAGTCCGAGCACCGGGACTGAAAAAACATAAAATAAAAAGTAGAAATCAGTAGGAGTTATCTTGTGATTGAGATCAAGTATAGAAATCAGTAAGAATGTAATCTTGGTGAAGATAAAAGTTATGCTAGTGAGATATGGGAATTCAGTTCAGAAGAGCACATTCAGAAAAAAATTACAGACAGCTCTGGATGTCCAAACAAAGTAGCCTGGATGTAAATGAAATAAGGATTGCAACTTACTGTGTGCCTATTGCAAGGCACTATTGTACTTGCACGTACTGATTGTCTCAATACATCATTAAACAATCTGCTAAAACAAATGTCCTCATTTTGCAGCCGAGGACATTGAAGCTCATAGAATAAATTCAATTGCCAGTGGTTACCTGGTGTCAGTAAATTTCAGAAGCAGGATCTCAGCCTAATATTTTCCTTCTCTTCCATAATATAGTTTTACATTGTTGAGATCACATAAAGGTATTTTTACATCCTTATAAGTAAACAGCAACATAGTATGAACATACTCCAATATAATTAGAAATGCTTCTTAAGCAATATACTTTTTTCCCAGAGTGCTAGGGCCAGAACCCAGGGCATGTTTCGTGCTGTGCAAGCACTCTACCGTGAAACTACTCACCAATCCATTAAACTACTTTTTAGTGTTGGCGCAGAATGTAAACAGCATATATTCATAGGTGTATATATGCAACATATATTGGAAATATATTGAAGAAACTATGATATAGCTATATCATAATCTATCATTGTTTATCATTTATAATTGTTTTATTATATTATTTTGAAATATTAATATAAAATTGTGGTGACTATGTTTGTGAACCAATTTATCCTGCCACCAGAAGTTTTATCTCAACTCACTGAGCGTGGTGGTTGGTGCACGCCTGTAATCCCAGCACTATTAACTGGGAGTCGAAGGCCAGCCTGCATGACTACATAGCGACAGCTTGTCGCAAAAAAAAAAAAAAAAAAAAAAAGGTTTATCTCAGCTGAGTGTGGTGGCACACGCCTATAATTCCAGCGCTCTGGTAAACTGAAGCAGGAGGATAACAAGTTTGAGTTTCGCCTCGCAATTTAGTAATTTAGCAAAACTGTCTCAGAATGAAAAGGGGCTGGGAATGTAGCTCAGGGCGAAGATCCTGAGTCCAATCCCCAGTAACGCACAAAAAAGAAAAAAACCCAAAAAACCAACAACCCGGATTGCTCATCTCATCCTCTCAGCACTGACTATTTTGGCCAGTCTTCGGCAGTGCCAATTCCCTACCATTCTTATTTTCCTTTAATAAGTGTTGCATCCACCCACACGCTCCCTCCCGCAGTGCCCGGCGGTGGCCGTGCCCGCGGTGCGCCCGTGCAGGCGCACACATCTGTCTGCGCCTGGAGGCGGCCGAGCTCGCGGCCTCGGGTCGACCAGTGCTGGTGGGGAGGCTGCGTCAGCGTTCGCTGCGGCCGGAGCCCCTGGCCCACTGGCCTCCAGCCGGCCGTTCGGGGTAGGAAAGGCAGTTTCCCTCCCCCGTGTCTGGGCAATGGGAAGCGAGCATGGAGCTGGAGTGGTTCCCCACATTCCCTGTGTGATCGATCTCTCCACTGCTCCCCCTGGCCCTGAGCGCGGGTAGAGCGTTGAGTTTGTGCTCCACCCCCACTGCCGAACCGAACACTCTCGACAGAGACCTCGGAGCGCCCCGAAGCCCCGGGATGCCGGGCCGCAGCCCAACGGCGGGTCGGACTCAGACAAGAAAAAGAGGGGGAGGGGAGAGAGGAGCGGGCGGCAGAGGGAACAGCAGATTGCTTCGAACCAATGGCAACGGCAGAACGAAGTGGCACCAAATTCCCTTCGGCCAATGGCAGGCCGCAGCTTTCAGGAGTCATTAGCATTTCCCCGGAGGCAGGGGCCCCGGCGCGGGCGTCGGGTCTGCAGCATCCCGGCTCCGGGGCTCCGGTCTCCAGCTCCTCGGCTCCCAATCCCCTCCCTTCTCCCGCCCTCGCCTCCACGCGGGGCTGCCTGGGCCGGCCTGCTCCGTGCACTTTGCCCCTTTTTGGCAGCGGATAAAAGAAGTCAGGAAATACGGGACTCGGCCGGCCGCTGCCAACTCTACCCTTTAAATCCACGGCTCCGGAGACCACGCACAGCGAGGCAGGCCTGGACGCCCGGCCGCACGCAGCAGGTTTGGAGCGCAGCTTCACCAGATCGCCTCGCGGAAGAGGCCTCTGGCACCGAAGTCCACCCTCTGGATCAGAGGTACCACTTTGCGCAGTCCCAGCCCTCGGAAGTGATCCCAGCAACCGAGAGCCGAGATGCCGGCCCACATGCTGCAGGAGGTGAGCTCCCCGGGACCTGCCCGCGCCGCCCGGTAGCCGGCCGGGCTGCGCCTCCCCGTGACGCGCCTTGGGGGCGAGGTGGGGGCGCCGAGGGGCCCTTGCACGTCTTCCGAGCTGCACTGCCTTCCCTGATGGGGTATGGATTATAATCGGGAGCGCTGATTCCCCAACACTTACTTCCTAAGGGTCAAAGCAAGAAAAATGCGGTCGTGCCTGTCCCTTTATTATGCGCACGGGGTTTCCTTTGTGCGTTGCTAAGGGTGCGAGAGTTTCGTCCTCCCTTGCCTCTTCACCTTAAGGTTTCATTTCCAATCTCTGCACAGAGTCTGCAGGCTGCCTTCTATTCCATCTCTGGGTGCACCCTACTCCCGGGTAACTTCTGCCCTGCCCTGGGCGGGGCAGTGCCTTCGTGCCCTTTCCCCGGCTGCGGTACAGACCTGAGTCCCCTGCTGTCCTCGCTTGTCCTACGTCTCCCAAGTCTCCCCTCATCTGCTTCCAGATGTCTGGCTCCTACACCACCACCACTACCATCACAGCGCCCCCTGGGGGCCTGCAGAATGGAGTACAGAAGCCGGACCCGGCTCCCCAGTACGCGGAAGCAGACGTCCGCCCTGAAATAGATGACACGCACGACCCCAGCTACCAGGACGAGGAGGGCCCCCCGCCCAAGCTGGAGTACGTCTGGAGAAACATCATCCTGATGACCCTGCTGCACACGGGAGCCCTGTACGGGATCACACTGGTTCCCACCTGCAAGTTCTACACTGTCCTGTGGGGTAAGCAGAACCCTTGCCCCCTCGGCCAGTACCCAGAGCTCTCGCCGCTCTTGACAAGCTGGGTGGGATCGTAGAGCAGCAGGGCTCCTGGCCACATCTTTTTGGTGCCTGGGAATGCAGCCCAGTGGGATTGGGATGCAGCCATGTCAGGTCTGGGGTCCCCTTACCAGGAGTCTTGGGGAATGAGCCTGACTGAGGCTCTGTGCAGGGCACTGAGGTGAAGACCAGGGCAGAGGGCAGCTGCCCTGGGAAAAGCTCTGCTGATGGAGCCGAGGTCTCTTCCTGGGGAAATGTGGGCATGGGCACTTGGTTCTGGAGCATGGGCTTCACAGGCTCTATGCTGAGCCAGTCAGGGGGCAGAGTGAGGGGAAACTGCTCAGAAAAGGATATCATTGAAAGGAAGTTACCCACAAAACTATAATATTTGATGCCTGGCATGGCGGTGCACGCCTGTAATCCCAGCACTTGGGAGGCTGAGGCAGGAGGATCACCACAGAGTTCAAAGCAAGCCGGGACTACATAGCGAGAACCTGTCTCAAAACAAACAAAACACTCTGGCCCTCTTGGCTGAGCCAGGCCGATTTGTCCTGGAGGGAGATGAAGACAGCTCCTGTATGAGCCAGTTGTACAGATCTGTTGCTCTCACTCCAAGCAGGCCTCACAGTGCAGCATGTGCCAGTCAACCAAATGTTCTTAGCACAGTATGGTGGAAGTGTCTCATGTTCCACTCCCCAACCCGCCTGCTCCAGCCCCTCTCTGCTGAGGCCATGGCATGCCAAGGGCCAGAGAAGAGGGCTTTGAGCAGCTCTGCCACCAAGGTAGATGGTCACCGCCCTGTCCTGCCCTGCCCTTATGGTCAGGGATCTTCTGGAGCTGAGAGCAGTGTCTATGCCAGGGACCCACACATGCTTTGCGGGGGATTGGGAAGCGGAGTAGGGAGCGGTCCAGGCCCAGGGCCCCATCACTGCCCTCTCAGGGTCAGTGGGCAGGACAACCTTCGGAACACAACCGGAGGTCTGGAGCAGTCTCTGCTGCCCGTTACTAGTCGTGTCAAAGAACTGGTTGGCCAGGTGCTTGCTGTCTCTTTTTGGGCTTTTTAAGGTTTTCTAGGTGGTAAGGTCTGGTCTCTGGAGCTCTGTTTGGGAAAATTCTCTAGGAGCCCCAGGGAACTGTAACTGATAAGATCCTCTTTCTCAGAAACACCGTTATTCAGTGTACCAAGCAGGTGTGTCAGTACCTTTTAGGGTTAGAAAGTTGTATTCCTTAGGTAAGTGTGTCATCTCAGCATTGCTCCCGTCTCCGCTATCTCTGAGTTTTATGTTGTTTTGCAGACTCTAGAAGAGCCTGTAAGACAAGGGTGAAGAGGTGTCCCTGGCAACAGCTTTGCCAAAGGGCAAAACTCCTCTGGTCTTCTCCGTAGGGCAGAGTTGTGAGGTGTTGTTTTATTTAACCATCAGTGTGACACTAACAATCCTTTCCTGAGTCAGAGGGAGAATGTGTCTTAACTGACCCGAGTCTTCTACTTGATGGAACTAGTAGTGTGGTTAGAATGGAACGAGTGTGCCTGGGTCCTTTTCCCAGTTCCCCTGTTAATAAGGGGTCCTAGGTACTTTACGAGCTAATCCCACATGAAACAAATGGAGATGTTTCCTTGGCCCTCATCTGCTTCTACTTTGCCCAAGGCCTCATTTTGTTGTGGGGTTTTTTGGTTTTTTTGAGCAGGGTCACCTTGTGTAGTTCAGGCTGGCCTTGAACTCAAGGCCGTCCTCCTGCCCCAGCCTCCCAGGTGCTGGGATTACAGCCATGTGCCACCATGCCCAGCTTTGCTCTGGGTTTTTGAAACAGGGACTTGCTACATAATTCAGGCTGACCTTGAACTCTTATGTAGTCCAGGCTGGCCTCGAACTTGTGGCAATCCTCCTGCCCCAGCCTCCCAAATGTGTATGCCACCATGCCTGGCCCAAAGCCTGTTCCTGAAGATTCCACAGCTCTGGCCCCACAGGGCTTTACCAGGTGCAGGTGTAGTCAGACACTGAAGAACAGCTGGAAGATCAGGGCTGCTGAAGGTTTGTCGATCATCAGACGAGCAGGTTCTGTCGATCAGCTGGGACCTCGAGCCCAGCTCAGAGGAAATGTGCCAGAATTTTACTAGGGCAGATGCTGCTGGCAGTGTGGCTCTCCTGGAGATCCTGTGGGAGGGACAGGACCAGGTGCAGAAGGGAGAGGGAGAGATGAGTTTGTTTGGAAACTTATCTCTGGAGAACACAGGACAGTTTGTCACAATATGTGGTGTCTTCAACCACAGCTAAGTCCTGTGATCACTGAGGATCCATTGTTTCCAGCTGCCCCCAAGGAGTGATACATTGTTAACAGTTTCCATTAGGGCCTCAGCCCCTGCCTCTGGCAACCGGTCAGAGGAAGAGATGGTTACACCCTGTACCCCTTCCCTGTTAGAATACAGGCTGCCTCTGGACTTGCAGGCCTGGAGGATGATGAGGCAAGACAGTGTCTCAGAACTGTCTAGAACTGGTGTTGGGCAGAGTCTGGGCTGGCAGAGGGATGCAGTGAAGGAGAGACCTGGGAACTGGGCATAGGTTGTTCAGGGTGGGTGGTAGGTCTACAACGTGAACTGGGTGGTCACAGAAAACCTAGTTCTTTTAGTTTTACTGTGTAACCCTGGACGCACACAGCATCTGTTTCCTCAGCTGGGATGTGTAGTATTATGAGCACCTACACCAGTCAAGCTATGTAATATATCCGCAAATGTAAGCATCCTTGGTGAAGCTTTGGCCCCTGAAAATATGGCTGTGTCCAGGACTGACGCTCCCCGATCTGGCCACACTGCTTGCTGTAATACTGAGATGTTTAGTACCCGCTGGTCAATAGCCTCAGCTCTGAATCCCTAGTGTCTTTGACGGCATGAGACTCCACCAGTCGGTCAGCTCCCAGATTTCTCTGGCTATCATTTTCAGAATGCCCTTGATCATGGGTTCTAAGCTTGAGCAGAGTAGTTTGGTCCCTGAACACCTTAATGAAGGTCAAAGGAGAAAGGTCCTGGGCCAATGCCTTTTCAGACTGACAAATGGCTCAGTGGTGAAAGCCCTATTCCCTCTTCTTTGCGCTTCCTTCATTACTGGCATTTCTGAGCTTATCTCCATTCCTAGGTGGAGAGGCTGGGAGGTGATGGTTGTTTTTTTTTTCAAGTGCCAAAAGCTAGGGTTCAGGGGAAAGCAGATCCTCAGCCAAAGCATAAAAACTTAAGACTGTGACACAAGGAGAGTGTCCTTGGCATGCTTTCCCAGATGGACTTTGCATATTGCTGACTCCTATGACTTGTCCTGGCAGCATATCTGTACTATGTGGTCAGTGCCCTGGGCATCACGGCAGGAGCTCATCGACTGTGGAGTCATCGAACTTACAAAGCACGGCTGCCTCTGAGGATCTTCCTGATCATGGCCAACACAATGGCTTTCCAGGTAAGAAGCTGGTGCAGCTGAGCCATCCTGTCTCCACCCTATTCATGGTACAGGGTGGAAAGAAGAGGAGATCTGTGCTCAGAGAGGAGTCCTAGCAGGGTGGTCATTGCTTTTTCCCTCTCCTGTGGTCAACTCAAGTGCTGGCGCAGTGCTGAAGTCCATCAGTCATAGGGAGCTTCAGAGTCACTGGGATGGGAAATGGGAGGTAAATAGGTCATGCTCTTGAGGTACAGATTTATTTTTATCCCAAGGAGCATCTGTTACCACGGCGTGGCTGCTGTCCTTCAATGTAAGGGCCAGGTCACAAAGCCAGGTGCTGAGTTTGTTTTCCTGGACAGAAAGTGGGCACTAAACTCTCACATCACAAGGACCCTCTTAGGAATGGCCGCCCACGGACACACACAATGGGCCAGGAGGTGATGTGTCACAGATACTGACAGCAATCACTTCTCTGTTGCACCAGCTATGTGCCAGGTTCTGTGCTAAGCACTAGGCACAGACTAATTCATTAAACCCTTCCAGCATCTTAGGAAGTGAGTCTTAGTATTAATTTTCATTTGAAAGACGAGAAAACTGTGGCACTGGGAAGTTGGGCACACCAGTGTTGTGGTCCTGTCTGGGGTTGGCATTCTGGCTATGTCAAGTGTGGGAAATGATTCAGACAAGTTTGTAAGAGACAAAGTGAAGGGAGTTGGGGAGGAGAATTTCGTAGTTATTAGGCTCTAACAATGGGCAAAAGACAGCTCCTGGTGCGGGGCATAGCTTGCAACAAGAACAAAACAGGAAGACAAATTAGCCCCCTTTGTGTTGATGATATCCCCAGTACTTACCACCTTTACATATTCATCTTTTCCCCAGCAACTTTTTGGTACCTGGGATCGAACTCGGGTCCTTGCGCTTGCGCAGCAGGTGGCAAAACCACTGAGCTAAATCCCGGCCCCACTTCCCCAGCAACTTTTAAACCCTGAGATTCCTGATGGGTGGGGCAAAAGAAAAGAAGAGATATATTGGTACATTTTTGAATGGAAGGAAAGAATCCCAAACAAGCCCTGAAGTCCTCATGAGTTACATGTGGCCTTGTTATTGGGTTGGGTGAACGTCGCTCAGGAAGGCATCAGGGTAGAGCTCCCCGAAGCTCTACTCAGAGACCAGCACCCTTGGACCTGCGGTGCCTACCTCTCTCTCTCTATGACCAGGGATTAGGGACACCATGAGGACTTGTCCCACATTCCACAAGGATCTTTCCTAAAGAAGCTGAGTGTTGGATTCACCCCCATTCTCCCCACACTCAGCCTTGAGGATGCAGCAGTGCTATTCCTGTGGTCTGAGACTGTAAGGTGCTTTTCCCTGTAAACTTCTGGGCAAGGATGCAGAAGAAAGCATCTTCTTTGTGGCTCCTTTGGAGCCAGACTCTTGGCTATGCTGTGAGGCTGGGCTGACAGCAGTGAGCCCATGCAGACGTCTGGGCATTTATCCTCTCAGGGGGACATGTCTCCTCAGGCCTCTGTTCTCTTTCTCCATCCTCCAGAACGATGTGTATGAATGGGCCCGAGACCATCGTGCCCACCACAAGTTCTCAGAGACACACGCTGACCCTCACAATTCTCGACGTGGCTTTTTCTTCTCTCACGTGGGCTGGCTGCTTGTGCGCAAACACCCAGCTGTCAAAGAGAAGGGTGGTTTGCTGGACATGTCTGACCTCAAAGCCGAGAAACTGGTGATGTTCCAGAGAAGGTGAGTGGGGCAGGATGGAGCTGGGACTGTAGCTTTGGGCACCTGGGTTGGGGATCCAACCTTTTTCCTTAGGACTTATAAAATAAAAGCTGAGGAATTTATTTGGTCTGCATGTTTAAAATCATATAAAAGCCCAATTTTCAACATTTCACGGGCCCACACCCATAACTTATTGCTATGTTCCTTTCTCTGAGTTATCTTAATGAAATCAACTAATGCAACATTCACTGTCCTAAAATGGTTATGGACACAAACATGAGTACAGCCGAGTCCTTCCCTTCATGAAGTCTGTAGGCAATTACAGGTAGAATGATAAGCCCAGGGCCCAAATAACCACAATATAGGTCAGAATGCTGTCTGTACCACGAGAGGTTCAGCGGAGAAGGATTTGGTTGCTCAAAGGAGTACTCCAGGGAAGGGTTTGTGAAAAAAATAGCAGCGAATCCACCCAGGGATAGACTTTCACTTCTGTGTGAGCAGGCACAATGTAAAAGGAAGAACAGAATGAGCTATAGCACCATCCATGAGTGAGGCCCTTCTGCCAAAGTATGGAGCTTGAGAGAAAAAGGACCAAAAAGAGGCTGTCATAGAGAGTCCTACATGCAGATCAGGATCTGATTCTGTTGCAACAGAACCACTGAAGGTTTCTCCAGCATAACTGTGCTGATCAGGTGTGCTGCAGCTGGGCTGCTTTCAGGACAGGGATGGGACTGTAGACACCAGGGAGAATGTAGGGACCAGCCAGGCTGAGGAAGCATTGGCAGCAAGGGAAGAAGTTGGGCAGTGGCAGTGGGGCCACTGCTGAGGGATGCAGGCCTCCGGTTCCCTTGGAATGTCGACGACCAGGTCTGTGTGAGCGTGGGGAGTGGGCCGGAGCCTGTGGAAGGGTATGCCTACAAGGGTCAAGCACACTCGGGGTGCCTTCTAGGGAAAGGCACAGCAAAAGATTGGGGGTGATTGCAGGAAAGGGAAGCAGAAAACTTAACACACCCTCTGTGCAAAGACTGGGGTGGGTAAGAAAGGAGCCCGGGGCAGATGGGCAACAGCTTAGGCAGCAGAACTGGGCTGATGACTTCATGACTCGACCAGCAGGGCTTTATGCTCTTGTGAAAAAGAATGAATTTCAAGTCAGAAGACAGGTGTTCCTATCATTCCTCCACTGTTTCTCAGTGGGGTGATCCCAGAAAAGGGACTGAACAGGTTGCCACATCCAGGAAATGAGGTAAGAACACTATGTGTTCCAAAGATTTTCGACTCCATTCCTTCATGTTGACTTCTGCTACCTGTGCTCTTGGTGGTGGAGAAAACACAGCCCATGCTAGTGAGAGAGAACCATACAGGTAAGCGTGAGAGTTCTCCCTCCACAGACTCTGCTTGTTCTCTCCACATAGGTACTATAAGCCTGGCCTCCTGTTGATGTGTTTCATCCTGCCCACACTAGTTCCCTGGTACTGTTGGGGTGAAACTTTTCTACACAGCTTGTATGTTGCCACTTTCCTGAGGTACGCTGTGGTGCTCAATGCCACCTGGCTGGTGAACAGTGCTGCCCACCTCTTCGGATATCGCCCTTACGATAAGAACATTGAATCTCGGGAGAACATCCTGGTTTCACTAGGAGCTGTAGGTAAGTCAGCTGTCCATAGCAAGACCACATCTGGGCTCTGATGATAAGGGTATTTGGCTAGGAGATGTAGAACCAGAAAGACCTGCTTTTATGGCTTGTCTGTAGCTCATTTTTTCACTTTAAAAAAAAGGGGTTCATATATTGGGAAACGCTTAGTAGAGGCAAACCGCTCTTATGTAAAATGGAAAGGGTAAACATAATACTGCTTTTGATTTCAAATTGTAAAACAATCTCCAAATGGTACTAGTTATCTCTGAGCAGGTCTGTAGTCTTACTTGGTGCCACAGATGCATAAATAGAAAAATATGGTCATCTGGGTGGCCTGTAGGCCTAGTGCTTTATATTTAAATGTCTTGTAAAATGTAGGAAATTATAATTTAGTTCAGTAATCTTCAAGTTTGTCACATTTATAGTATTTTTATCTCCCCATTGTAGTTGGACATAGCATACTTTATTGTGGGCTGTGCCTTATTGGCTCTGATGCCAGTATGAAACATATCAGTGCCACTCTTGGGGACGCTTCCCCACTGCCTATCCTTTATTTTTCTGTCTTCTTTTCCTGCTGTCTGTTAGGAACTCTCCTTTCCCCAACATGGGTTTGGGAGCCCTCAGATAATGCAAATGGTTTTCTCAGAGGTACTATTCCAGGATCTGATGTTGACTATTCCTGAAGTCACTTCTCTATAATTCAAGTCTCAATTGCCATATCAAAGAAAACAGAGTTCTACCATTTGTCTTATTTCCCCCAGTCTTCTTTCCAGATGAACACAGGCTTTGACATCCCAAGTTGGTCTTACCTGTGTAGATTCAGGGGCCTCTTTACCTTGTCATCAGAGCTGTTGTTCATCCAGTAATGCCTATGCCTTGTCAAACACTGCTCACAGCTTCATGCACATCATTACAAAATACTTGTTCTCACTGATATCTTCCTGTATACTCTCAACCTTGGTCATATTTGCTATCTTTTCTTTTTTCTTTTTTGTACTGCGGATCGAACTCGACCTTGCACTTGAGAGGCAGGTGACTGAACCACTGAGCTAAATCCCTGGCCCCGTATTTGCTATCTTTATTTGACTTTCAAACATCTCCTTCATCCTTCTAGGGACCTTTCATTGTGCATATTTGTTCTTTGACCCATCTTTGAAATAAATCACCTACGCTGTACAAATCTGCGGTTTGCTAGAAGTGCGGTAGTCTTGACTGAGATGCGTCCTGTATTGTTAGCTGAACTGTAGTGATCTTTCCCACCTGCATCCTGTGTGACCATCAGTTCAGAGTGGCTGCCAACTTTGTCCTGGATGTCACTGACTTCCACAACCCTGCTCTTTCCTTTGACACCTGTTCTCTTCTCCAGCTGTCTTTGCTTCTTGAATTACCTCCCTCACAGTCACATGCTCATCTTCTCTGACACAGCTCACCTTCCCCTTCAGCCTTCCCTGGGCTGTGTCTTGCTGCCCCAGTCGTCACTTACAACTCCCCTCTCTCCAGAGCCTGGCCTGTGTGGAAGCCAGCCCTGCTCTGTCAGGACCTTGGCCTTGGCGTGATCCTACACAGTTCACACCTTGGGCAATCCATGTGCATGGTTAGCACATTCCTGGGAAGCCCTAAGTGGAATCATTGCTACCCTAGCTTGGGTATTGTTATCTACACAGTGTTCAACAACCTTTTTATTAGGAGTTTTTTTTACCCTGGTCCGATAAGGGTCAGTATTGTTAGTTTTGGAAATGATTCAGAAAGAAGATTTGCAAAGAGTTGGCAAAAATTTCCCGATTTCAGAAAATTGTCCTCTGCAGCACCGTGAAGCATTTATCCCAGAGATCTTAGAATCTCAGAGGGGATCTCTTAAGTATTTTCACAGAGGTTCTGTTTTATCAGCACATCCCTCACTTCAGGGTCAAAGCTCGGAGACTTAGAAGCTAGCAAATCACTGTGACCCAGCCGTGGCTGAGAAAACCCCAGCCCCTCCGTGGACCTCCTTCCCTCTGGCTTTTGCCAGCTGAAATCCATTCTCTCCAAACCTCCCGCTCTCTTAGGGAGCACTAATATGGTGGAAAAAGGAGTTCCTCCTTTGGATCCTGCTGTCTGTGCCCCAACACATGACACAAGAGCCTGTGTGGTCTTGGGCCAGTATAACTGAAGCTCTGTTGTTTTTTTTTTTTTGAAGCTCTGTTATTTCCTACTGTAAAATCTTATCCCAGCAATACCAGCTTTTCTGTTGTCCTCTTATCCTCTTGAGAGAAACATCCTCTCACCAAGGCCTCCCCACAAGTCATGGGTGACTAGAGCCTCTGAACTCTTTGCTTAGTGTGCCTCTGAGGACATTTGCTTCAGAATTAAAGACACTAGGTTCATCCATTCATTGACAAACAGCTGATTTCTCTGAGCTTTGAGGTACACTGCCAGATAATAGATCTGCCAAGATGAAGAAGCCAACAATCCACTGAGTTCCATAACCTCTCTCCTTGCTTTGTTCCAGGCGAGGGCTTCCACAACTACCACCATGCCTTCCCCTACGACTACTCCGCCAGTGAGTACCGCTGGCACATCAACTTAACCACATTCTTCATTGATTGCATGGCTGCCCTCGGTCTAGCTTATGACCGGAAGAAAGTATCCAAGGCCGCTGTCTTGGCCAGGATTAAAAGAACTGGAGATGGAAGCTACAAGAGTGGTTGAGTTGGGTCATCTGGGTTTCTTTTCCAAAAGCCAGACTGTCAGAGGTTTAATGTGTTAATTAACTACTGAAAAATGCTACCAGGATGCTAAAGATATATTAACCTATTCCGGTACAGTATTCTTTAAAATGGGAAAGTTTTGATAACTTTTTAAGGTAATACATATTTTAATTAGCCAGATTTAACCATACCACAATATATGTACAAACATGTTGTACATGATAAATACATGGCAATTTTATGTGTCAATTTTTAAAAATAAATAATAAATTGGAACATTCTTTAAAAAGAGTATTGAAAAGCCAGCAACTATGCTCATAATGTTAAACAGACATGCTTCTCTCTTCTCTTTCCATTGCCCTTTGCACTGTTTCTACCACCTTCCTTTCTCTTCTTCCTCATAGCCTCCCAGGCAAATAGCTGGTCAGTCACGGATCTGTGCCCACCTTGTAAAGTGTACACAACCTTCCTAAAGGTCTAAAGGTGATGATCTTTCTCTATATAACTTTATTTGATCTCCCCTGAGTTTCAAGATAGGTGCCTCAAACCAGAGATAAAATTTTCTGGGAAGTCCTCTGCTAATTGTCTTCAACCCCAGGCTTTGCTTGATGGAAAGGAAAAATGTATTTGGCACACAACTTGTAAAGCAGGAGAAAGTTAACATGTGGGAGGGATATGGTTCATTAGTAAGGATAGCAGATTAGTAAGGATAGGAGAGAAATGGGGAAAGAGGAGAAGGCAGATCAGGCCCAGCTGCCTGCCTAGCAAAGCATGGAGCCCTCCACACAGCACACCTTCCTTCTCTCCTGATTGTGCCAGGAGTTGGATGATGTGGAACACAACAGGTCAGTGACTGAAGATAAGGAGGAAGCATTTACTGTGTAGAAAATGTGGTCTCTGCTGGAAGTATTTTTTATTGATAACAAGAAGAGTTCTATGCAGCAGCTGTTTTGAGGATTCCATGAGCTGCTTATCTAACTCCTTTGATCTTTCTGCTCTCCATCCTTAGGATATTTGTTGTTCCCTCACAGTAATAGGATTTCTATGGCATTTCTACACATCCAGAAATGAGAGGATTTTAACACGTGAAGTCGAGTCAAACAAAAATATTCAGACATGTAATCTTTGCCTGGAACATGAAAATAATTAGTATATTTCCTTCTGAAGGAAAAGCCAAGGAAACTTGGAGAGGAGAAGTTAGCTGCTTGTCTCTTCCTCCCATCACTGGACAGGAGCTAGATTGAGGGGCAGCGTTTGTAGCAGCTCCTTAGATAACTTTCCAAAGGACTCGGAGAACACATCCGGGGGATTCAGAATTAATATATGGAGTTATTAGGTGTCCTAACGGAGCACGTTCGATGAGACCTCCATGTAGCAGCCCCATTTGCTGCAGATTGAATAAAAATTAGTCATTTCTCCAAGGCATTGTGCTCTTGCACTCATTGCTCGCCCTGTGACCATCAGCCTATTGTGTATGACTGCCTGGGAGTAGGGTAGGAGTCAGTAACTGTCCTGATTCTTGCTTCCTGCTTCTACCCCATGTATCCCTTTCCACTTACAATTGTCTCTGTTCCCTGACCTTTGCTTCTTCCTGCCTGTTTTCAGGCAGCCCCCTTTCCTGCAGACAATGCTCACAGGCTCTGAACTTCCGTGTTTTGCAGTGGAGATGACTGTTACTTTCCTGTGGCCTCTAGATTTCTCTGCACCTTCACTATGCCCACCCTCCCCCCATGGCTCCAGAAGAAGTTTCCCATAATTTGTAGAGGTGTCAGTGACTCAGAGGTTCTCTGACGGAGCAAGGCCAGTAAGCTAGCCATGGAGCTTGTCAGTCTCCTATGGGTCAAAACAGGATTCTAAGGGCCCTGTGTGCTCAGCAATGCTGCCCCATTTGATCAGCACTCCCACTTGGCATTGTAATGGTTGCATTTTTTTTTTTTGGTGCCCAAGATCGAACTTGGGACCTTGGCCTTTCAAGGCAGGTGCTGGAACCATTGAGCTAAAATCCCCGGCCCTATCTGTAATGGTTGTAGAAAGAGCAAGCTGCTCAGTCCTCGCTGGGAAGCACAAGAAGCAAGGGCAAGTTCCCAGGTGCCTCACATTGAAAGGAGACCCCAATCTCTGGAGCCAGGCTGTTCTACCAGTCTTCAACTGAGACATTAGATCTGATGGCATCTCAGATGAACTTTGCAGAACATTGTGTGTGTTTTGAGGACCAGGGATCTTTCCTGTTCCTGTACCACAGGTGTCAGTGCAGAAGCCTGGCTCTGCTCTGTCAGGATTAACAGTGCCCAGTACCAAATGTTTTGTCCATTGTTGATTCCTAGTGGTGAAAAGGAGCAGAGTCTTCCTGTGTCCATTTAATCGAGGCTGCAGCCACCAGCCTGTGCTGGGTCAGCCTTGTCTTTGACCTGTTCATTAAAGTAGAAAAGAGTCGTGGAAGATCACTGATCAAATCTGCAGACCTATATGCTTACCCCTTGCCTACTGCCTGTTAGGTGTTTTTAATTCTACAGGTT
Source organism: Heterocephalus glaber (assembly GCF_000247695.1). The sequence goes on from NW_004624831.1 coordinate 85,287, forward strand.
ATTAGATGCCTGCTTTAAAATATATGGACAATAAAATCAACTTTCTCTTCTAATCCTATTCCATGGATCTGATCCATTCCATGTCCCTATAACAAGGCTGGACATGGAGACCACAGAATGAGACACCCAGCGTACACTTGGGTGTGTATGCAGGGGTATGTCAGTTCAGTGAGGAACACTTTGAGATTCTGAAGCTCAGTTCAAGTGGCACATTAATGAGAAACTGATCTCAAGAGTGAATTTCTAAGTCCTTGTATGGATATGGATTCATCCGTGTGGATTCACTCAAGGTTGAATTTCTTTTCTTTTCTGGTACCGGGGATCGAACTCAGGACCTTATGCTTGCAAGGCAGGCAACAGCACCACTGAGCTAAACCCCTGGCCCAAGAGTGAATTTCTAACAGTCCTTCCCATATGGACAACGTACTTACTCGGTGCCTTACCTCTTTTCTAATCCATGTTGCATGTGAGCCTGGCCTCCCTCTTCCAGTGTCAGCAAGAGACTGGCTGGAAGATTATCAGTACAGCGAATAGCAGGATTCTTCTGGGTTTCATTTTGGGAACTTTAGGGATACTTTTACCAAGAGCACAAAATTGATGAAGGTTGGAAATTATTTGAATGTGTGTGATTTATTATCTTTAAACATGTGGTAGCACTTAAAATGGAAAGTTTTCTCCTTAGTTTGCTAATATTCTGACTGAATTCTCTAAGTGTAGCTCACATGAATTACTGTAAAAGGCAAACAAAGCAATGTGACTAAGTTACATTGGTTGCCAAAGCGGTCCTCTCCTACCACTATGCTACTGACTTCTCTCTGATCCTCTGTTTTGTAACAATCGTACTTCTGAGATAAGGTCATTAATCTCTTCACAACCCTTCGAAACTAATCACCTCTTAAATGTCCCACCTCAAACTGTTGCATTGGGGATGAGTTTTACAATTCATGAACTTGGGGGAGACTGAAACCATTGCACTAGGCAAATCACATAACTATAATGTGCCTCACTTTTCCTTCTGTTACAATGGGGTAATAAAACTGACCTACCTCAAAGAGCAGTTCTGGGGTGTGACTAGAGCTTTTATTAAGCATTTTGGCATCCTCAGCAGAGGAACTGTCAAGTCATGGAGACCTTTATAGTAGCAGTGTCCACCGTGAACTTGACATGTATGTATGTTCTGGATACCATCATTAGTCTATATGGTTCTTTCAAGAGATTCAGTACTTCCACTGGAAAAGTGGTGTATAACTACAAGTTAAGACAGAACTTGCGAATGTATACTTATTGCCATGAAAACATATGCAGTATACTTTTTCCTTGCCTGGGTGGGATTTTTTTCTTTTTTATGTGAAATAGTAGTTTGTAAGCTAAGAAATTTTGAAATGATTCTCATTAATATCAATTCTGAAGCTAGCTGTACTGATCTGAGATCATGTTTGTTCATAATAAATGTGAATCTGTACTGTCTGGAAGCTTTTTGGCTGTGGTATAGTTCCTGGGACCTGTCGCTGTGGTCCACCTCACTATATATGTCCTGTACTTTTAAGAGTAATAACTAGAAGCTACAAAGGGTCGACTTTCCTTTAAACCCTAGGCAGCTGGAAAGCAAGGGTGGAGTCTGCCTCGGTTACACATGCTCCTGCCAGCTGGCATCTTGGCCTAGTAAATGCCAGTTTTCTGCACATGTCATGTAGTCACATGGTTCCCAAATGGAGACCCTGGGGGAGGCCAAGCAGCAGGGAGTGCACCGTGGAGAAGCGATCCCTACCAGGCAGCCCTGGGCTGGGCAGCCTGGAATGTCCTCCCCTGGAGGGAATAAAGGGCTTTCTGGGAGTGCAGATGCTCAAAGCAACTGGAGGAAGGAAACAGCTCAGAGGTTGTGTTTTCTGAAGTAGAGAGGACTTCAGGGTCCCTAGGTGGAAAAGGTGGCTTCAGAGTTTCTGCTCTGTTACTTTAGCTTTTACTTCTTTAAGACCTTTTCTGGGGGAAAGAAGACCAGACTTTATGCAGTTTGTAGAAGCTCCATGTTCCAGCAGGAGCCTCCTTGACTACACTGAGCCTCCTAAGAGCTCTGAGAACCAGCTCTGCCAGTTCACCTCGGTCTCGTTTAGGGTGTCCTCACCTTGGACAAGAAGCATAACTCTGAGTCATTCTGAAGTTTATCCACGGTCAAAGGTTTATGTACATCAGGACTTTGAATTGATGATGCCATTTTCCCCGTCAATTAATATCTGGCTTTCTAACTTGAGCCCCACTCTCTTCTTATTTTGTTTAAATTATTTAGGCCAGAACATGTTTTCATTTGCTCCCCCTTTCCCATCTGTTTTGGTTCTCATGAACTGGCCTCCAATATATTTATTTATTTATTTATTTATTTATTTGGAGACAGGGTCTTGCTATGTAGCCCAGGCTGGCCTAGAACTCACAGCGATCTGAGTGTTGGGATTACAGGCATGCACCTCCACGCCCAGCTGGCCTCCAATTTAAACAACGTGTACTCACTGTGTTCTTCACTACTTTCTTTTTTTTGGTACTGGGGATCGAACTCAGGTCCTTGTGCTTGCGAAGCAGGCGGTGGAACCACTGAGCTAAATCCCTGGCCCAGTGAGATATCTAAGCAAGAAATTTTTTTTTTTTGGTGCCAGGGATCGAACTCGGGTCCTTGTGCTTGCCGGACAGGCGGCAGAACCACTGAGCTAAATCCCCGGCCCTCTTCACTACTTTCTTACTCCTATTCTACACTTGATTGTCCTGCCTTTGAACACTCCACTACCCATCCTCCAAGAAATCTGTATTTTCATATTTATTTCAGCCTAAGGCTGTTTTTGTCTTCTTGTCTGCAAAAGTTCTGAAAGAAAATGGAAGAGGGAGAGACCTAGAGCTGAGGGAGTTGAGGTAATCAACAACGGGCTTCCCTGCAGGGCAAAAGATTCCAGGGGCAAAACAGTCAACCCTAATTCCGACATGTTTTGTGTGGGAAGAGGTAAAAACATTAAGGTACATTTCAGGCATAAAGATAAACAATAGGGGCTGGGGATTTAGCTCAGTGGTTCTGCCGCCTGCCTTGTAAGCGGAAGGTCCTGAGTTAGACTGGTACCAAAAAGAAAAGATTAACTAATAGGATAAAAGAATAAAAAATGTTTTAAGATAATAGACAAATGGGCCAGGGATTTAGCTCAGTGGTTTCGCCGCCTGCTGCACAAGCGCAAGGACCCGAGTTCGATCCCCGGTACCAAAAATAATAATAATAATAATAATAATAATAATAGACAAGCTAAGTAATAAAATTCCTTATACCCGGTGACAACCATATTTTCCCTTTTCCCTAAAAAACCAAGATAGCCCCTAAAGTGACCCCCGGTCAGGAAAAGAAGGGGAAGTGGGTGTGCCAGCATACGCTTATAATTGCAGCACTCTTGAGGTTGAGGCAGGTAGACCAAGAATTGCTATGAGTTTGAGGCCAACCTGGACTACATATCTAGACTGTTTCTCAAAAATCAACAAAAAACCAGAAAATTCACAGGGAAACTCAAGAGACCCAGAATAGGCAAAACAAACTTGCAATAGGAAGCTAAAAATTGAAGGACTTAACTGGGCATGGTGGCACACTCCTGTGATCCCAGCACTCAAGAGGCTGAGGCAGGAGGATCCTCATAAATTCGAGGCTAGCCTGGCCTACATAGTGAGTTCAAGACCAGCCTAAACTACATATTGAGACCCTGCCTCAAAAAAAAGAAAGAAACAAAGAAACAAAGAAAGAAAATTGGAGGACTTTCTGATTTCAAAATTACTTAACAGGTCCCTAGTATGATGGTGCATACCTGTAATCCCAGCACCTGGAAGGCTGAGGCTAGCCTAGGCTTCATAGCAAGTTCAAAGGCAGCCTGGAATATATAGCAAGATCCTGGCTCAAAAATCCAAAACAGAAAAAAACAAAAAACAAATTTACTTAAATGGTCAGTAAATAAAATCAGACATATTATTGATCAATGGAATGGAATTGAGGGTATAAATGTCAACTCATATCTAGGGTTAATTGAGTTTTGACAAAAGTAGACAACTTAATAAGGAAAGAATAGTTTTTTCAACAAAGGTTGCTGGATATCCATATGCAAAGGAATGCTGGTCTGCTACTTGGTACCATATACAAATATTAATCCAAATAAAGCAGCTAATGCTATAAAACTCTTAGGAGAAAACACAGGTATAAATCTCTACTAACTTGGATTAGGCAGTGGCTTATTAGATATGACACCAAAAACATAAACAAAAGAAACAAATAGCTGGGACTTCAAAAGAACTTCTGCACTCCCAAATATGCTATTGAGAAAGTGAAAAGGGAAATCACAGAATGGAAGATAATATGAAAGGAATGCTTAGCCAGGTGTGGTGGGACACATCTTTTAAACCCAGCACTTGGGAGGCTGAGGCAAGAGGATCGAAATGAGTTTGAGGCCAGCCTGGGCTACACAGTGAGTTCAAGGACACCCTGAACTACATAGAGAGACCCTGTTTTAAAAAGAAAAAAAAGCCAGGGATTTATCTCAGTGGTTCTGTTCCCCGCCTTGCCAGTGCAAGGACCCGAGTTCAATCCCAGGTAGAAAAGAGAGATGAGAGAGAGCGAGAGAGAGAGAGAGAGAGAGAGAGAGAGAGAGAGAGAGAGACACTTACAACTCAACAATAGAAAGACAACCCAATTATAAAATAGGAAAGTATTTGAATATATATTTTGAAAGAAGATGTAGGAATGGCCAAAAACCCATAACTAGTTGGTTCACATTATTAGCCACCATGAAATTACCAATCAAAATCATAAAGACACATCACTTCACACCTACTAGGAAGGCTATAATTAAGAACAATTGGCCAGGGATTTAGCTCAGTGGTTTCGCCGCCTGCTGTGCAAGTGCAAGGACCGGAGTTCGATCCCCGGTGCCAAAGAAAAAAAGAACAATCATTAACAACCATTAGTGAAGATATAGAGAAATTTCATACATGCTGGTGGAGATGGAAAATGGCACAGCTGCTTTGGAAGTGTTCAGCAAAAGGTTAAAAATGTAGAGGTAACTAAAGGGGTAGGGGAAGTGGGAGGGGCAGGGGAAAGAAAAGAAGGGAAAAGAAAAAATATGAGAAAAGGAAAAATTGGAAACAAAGTCTTTGTAAATAGGGAGAGGTGAAGGGGTTGAAGGGAGGGCAGGGGAAGGGGGAAAAATAAGAACCAAGATACATCATGTACAGGTACAAGTTCCCAATAATGAATGTAACTGTATTGTATACCTAAAATGTACCAAGAAACCTAATGGGGAAAAAAAATGTAGAAGTACCATGTGACCAGCAATTTTACTTGTAAGAATATACTCAAATGAAAGGAAAACACGTGCCCACACAGAAACATGAATGTTCATAGTTGTATTGTATGAGCTGAAAAGGAACAATCCATGTGTGTATCAACAAGTGAATTACTAAACAATGTGATATGTTCATTCAAAAGAATACTATTCAGCTGTCAAAAATTAATTTTTTTGTATTAAATTCTTTTATTGGTACATTGTAGGTATACAACACAATTACATTTCTCACTGGGAATTGTACCTTTACATAATGCATCTTG
>NW_004624831.1:131624-157520 GCF_000247695.1 Heterocephalus glaber
TCTCTCTCTCTCTCTCTCTCTCAAAATCAGAGAGATGTGACAGGATGCGGAGGTAATCTATGCCTTACTCTTGTTCCTTTATTTCTTTCTAAAGTGTGTAGTATGGGTTCAGACAGGCTCAGTTTCTCTTCTGCAGGAGGGTAAAACTTTGTCTGAAATATTTGGATTTTTAAGGCAATGTTTGCGAAAATATCATTGTTTGGCTCTCATTATTTAGGTTTTTAGAGTAACCTTTCTATGGATATTGAAATTTCATCTGATAGTAATATTCCAGAGCCCTGATTAGTGAAGGAATTTTTTGTTTTTGTTTTAAGTAGTGCTGGAGAAGGAACTCAGAATCTTCTGCAGGATAAGTGAGTGCTCACCACTGTGCGACAAACCCAGCGTGGGAGGCAGTTATTGTAGCAGGGTCTCTACACCCATACTCTCTCCAAGCACTGCTTATAGATAAAACTATTGCACTCCATATATACCTGCTACTATTTTTAGATGTATATAGTGAACAGTAAAATACAAATTTATTTAAAATTACTAAATTCATACACTTTTGGATTTTTTTTTCATGTAAATATTTTCCACAAACAGATATTAAAAGAATATGTTCAGGCAAGTGAAAGTCTACTAAACTTATCCCATTAGTAAAGGATTCTCCTCCTCAAGGAGGCTATAATCTCTGAAATTAGGGGGAAAAAAGATGTGAGGAGCTGCTGTGGAATGTGGAAAACAATACACTGATGTAAAAGATGCACTCACCTAATGACTTCCTGGGTCCATTAAAAGATGCAGAACCCATAAAAAGCCTGGAAACCTGAGAGTGGCCCTGAGAGGGACAAGATGAGCATCAGTCCTGCAGGCAGGCAGCCTGAGGGCTTGAGACAGGACCCGAGCAGTTCCATTCCCAGTCTGTCCTGGGTTTCAGTCTTCATTTCTCCTGCCATGGAAGACAATAATGACTATTATTATAGTAATTACTAACAAAGCTGATGATATTCTGGAAAGTGACAGTTCCTTCAGCTTTACTTAGGAAAACTGGATTAGGATAGTAATGCTTTGAGGCACATCTTCATTGTGTGCGGGGGCGTACTATGACGTGCAGCGGGATCTCCAATTTGTGATGTTACACAGGGAGAAAGAGGGCATGAAAAAGGGACCAGAAGCAAAGGAATTTTAATCCAAACCCTTTCTCTTCCATGCAGATTACTCTTTTCTTTTTCCTAGCTGGACATTGGTTTAAAGCTGGCTCTATATCAGGTAATACTATTCTTCCATGGGTTTAAAATAAAATTCCTTTACAAGGGGCTCAAAGTACTCATTTCTATTTCCATCAGAAAAGCTGATGAGAATTCATATGGCTTAGAGTGAGGTCAAGACAATTTTTCTTAGGACAAATCCTTATTTTTCTGAAAGCAGATTTTTCTTACCAAGTAAAGGATCGGGTCCATCAAAAATGTTCCCCTTTGCCTCCCACTTGACATATACCCAGACTCTGAGGGCCCTCAGAAGAAACTACCACACACTGTGGACAGACTCTGCAGTCTCATTACGAGCGAAACTTTTAGGGTTTGATTGTTTCGATCTGTACTTTAAATCCCATTATTGATCATATCGTTTCTCTGCACGCTTCTTAGGTGAGAGCTTTCTCTAAGCCGAGAGAAAATCAGACCTGAAGGGATCATTTAAATTCACTATTATCTGACCATCTCAAGTTCACTTTCTAAATGGGTTGTGTTCCCAGCTTCAGGATCCTCTGGTGCCAGCACATTATGAGGTGATGTTCCAGTGTCCCAGCCAGACACCATAGAGGGTTAATTGTTCAGTCTTCTATCCAGCTCCATGGATGAAATTCTCTTCTTCTCCAGGCCACATGTAAACCATCCTTACAAGGAGGAGTTTCCCTGTCACTCAAAACTGTGATTTCCGTTTGCTGTCACAAGCCCCAGTCCTTTTCCCTCACTCAGGCTCTTCAGGTCCATCCTGGCAGACTGGGAAGATTTCATTTCATACCAAGATCCAGGAAAGGAAGTGCAAACCAATAGCTTGTCCACATTATCCTGCCTGGCATTTCTCGCTTCATCCAAGGCATCTATGGAGCCCAGATTAGTGCTTTGGGAGTGTCATTTGGTTTTAAATCTTATATTATGGAATTTTTCACTTTCTTTTACAAAGATAGAGCAAATAGATCTATAATGAACACCCTTAGCTCAGCTTTGGCCATTCTGGGGGGGTTTGAGGGGGGGGTACCAGGGATTGAACTCAGGACCTTGCACTTGTGGGACAGGCGGCGGCACCACTGAGCTAAATCCCCGGCTCAAGCTGTGGCCATTATGAATCCTTGACCAATCATGGTTCGGCATTTTCAAATGTACTGTATCTACTTCTCTTAGTTTAAGCCATCTAAACACTACCATGGCTGGGAGCAGAAAGACTGGGGAAATGAAAAGGACTCTCCTACGCTATGTCTGAGAGATCTACAGTGAGGAACCGGAATGAGTCTTGGGAAATATTTCATGGAGATGAAATATTGCCACTAGGTTGGAGCTGGAAAATCCAGATTATAAATTAGCCAAGGAGGATGAGTTATTCAAGTACAGATTTGAGTTTATTTCTGCTTCAGCAGTGGCTGATTAGCAAAGGAAACAGAAATTGATGGATGGAGAGGATGAGAAGAGAAATTTTTTACTATCCACTTGGGTTTGGTTTCATTAGGAGTGAGAATACTGTGAAAAGAGCCAAAGCCTGTCTATTTTGTTATCTTGAACTATTTACCTGGATGTTTTACAGGATAATTCTTGGGGTCACCATGCATACCCACCTCTTGATACAGAAATAAACTGGCATTGCAACCATCAGTGCAATGGATAACATGAGTATTTTCAAAAGTCCAGAATATAGGATCCAAGGAAATGAAATCGGGAACAAAACAAAATTCCCTACCTCCATTGAGACTGGGAGAAGTTCCTGCGAAGCCAGGCTTCACAGGAACTTGGGCTGTTCCTTAGCAGCTTTCACTGAGGGACCTAGGAAAGGAGAGTGCAGCAGCTTATTTTCAGCTGTCCTCATTTAACTGATAAGTGCTGAAATGCTTTTCTGTAGCTCAGTATTTTTCAGCAGAGTTTGTTACAATACACAAAGAACGAAGGGAACAAAAACAAGGAAAGACAGCCTGTTGTTCTGGAAATATCCTGGAATACAGATGACATGTCCCTTTCAGAAGAAAAGGCCATCCCTGGAAAACATGATTTCCTTGGGAAGGAATCTGCCTGAGAAGGCGTTGCAGAGATCTGTAGTACACAGCTGTCCCAGGGCCATTCCTTGGCCTCTGCCAATAGTTGTTTGGTAAAGGCTAGATTTGAGAAGATGTGGGATTTTAATAGACAGTTGACTTAAAGACTATTTTTTTTTGGTACCGGGGATCGAACTCGGGACCTTGTGCTTGCGAGACAGGTGGTGGAACCACTGAGCTAAATCTCTGGCCCCTCAAGGCTTTTTTTTTTTTTGGTACTGGGGATCGAACTCGGGTCCTTGCGCTTGCGAGGCAGGCAACAGAACCACTGAGCTAAATCCCCACCCCCCACCCCAAGGCTATTATTAAAATGGACATACCTCGGGCCGGGGATTTAGCTCAGTGGTTCCGCCACCTGCCTCGCAAGCACAAGGACCCGAGTTCGATCCCCGGTACCAAAAAAAAAAAGAAAACAAAAAACACACATAAAATGGACATACCTTTTAAGCTTTTCTTTTTTAGCTAATTGATTTACAAGATTTTTTCATGCATTAATGTACTTCATTATTATATTGAAAAAAGAAACAGTTGAAAGAGATAGAGTTTAAATCAGTGAACTGCACAGGGGAGCGTGACCCAGAGCCACACACTCCTGAGTTTCCCCTTTTATGCGCCTTCCCTAACCCCAGTCTCTGTCACGGCCATTTTTGTTTTCTCTCTTCCTTCTAGTGCCACACCCTACCAGGAGTCCACACTAACTGCCTTCATGTCCTAATTCTCTGCTCCCTGAAACAGGGCCTCCTTCCTGGCCCTCATGGGAGATCTCTGCTGATACTGGCTTTGCTCCTCACTGACACTTTCCTAAATAGGTGTAAATTGGTCTTTGGAATTCTGAATTTTTCTCTTTCTTGCAAGACTTCAGCTGTCTGCACTTTCTGCTTCCTGCTCCCTTTGCCCAGCTCTATAAGAAAAGGCCTCATTTCAATTATTTGTACTTTACAATGGAAAATAATTAGTCATGCTGTTCACCCTTAACAAAAAAAATTTTTTTTTGGTTTTTTGAAACAGGGTCATACCATGTAGTTCAGACTAGCTTTGAACACACTATGTAGCCTAGGCTGGCCTTGAACTTGCAGTGATCCTCCTGCCTCTGACTCCCAAGAGCTGGGATTACAGGTGTGCACCCCCATGCCTGGCCCTTAACGAAACTTTACCTTTAAAGGACACTCCCTCTCAGTGTACAGTGGGTTGCTCCCATTTAAACACCCTTGGGAATCATCAGAGAGGGGTGGTAAGGAAAACTTTTGAGAGCCTGGGATTCAGCTTCACAGTTATCCGTGAGACCTTCTGACTGTGTAATTGTGTGCATGTGCACATGCCTGTTGGCACGTGTGCTCTTGTGCTGTCCTGGAAGACAAAGAAGCACATGAAATCTCACAGAAGAACTGACTCTGGGCTCTCCTAGGCCAGGCATGGTTCGAGCTCTATGGACCAGAAGCTGCATTGGAGATGCAGTCTGACAGGAAGTTGTTGTCTGAAGTTTGGACCCTTCTGGACCTTTCCCCTGCCTCCCTGGAGGCCCCATGTCAGTCTCCAGGGGAAACCCTCAGCCCATGCTTTTACCACTCCTTCTGTCCCCAGGGCTGCCACTCAATCATAGCAACTGAGGATCTCTCCCAAGGGATGCCTGTGGATGCCTCAAGACTCCTGATTTTTGAGGATTTTGAGAGATGTGATTGAAGGTTTGGGAGAAGTCAAAAGTGTCACTCAAAGACTTATGGGGGAAATGAAGAGACACAGAAGCAAAGGGAAACAGAGGATATTAGGAAAAAGAGATATGGGTATTGTGACGAAAACATCAAATTCTGGAGACTCATACTAAAAATCTGCTTTGAAAAAGCATGGATGGAGGGCTGGAGATTTAGCTCAGTGGTTCCGCTGCCTGCCTTGCAAGCTCAAGGTCCCGAGTTCAATCCCCGGTACCAAAAAAAAAGCTTACAGGGACACTGTAGTACAAAGGATAAGTTGAAGCCTCACTTCTGGATTGGTGACTAGCATGCAGGATGTGAATGAGTAGCTGCTTCATGAAAGATTTCTGTGAGTGGAGGCAGAGAGCACAGCGGTAGAGGGTAGATGGTCCCTGGCAGCCCACGGGAGCTGGTGGGGTGTGGCAGTTGCTTCTACCTTCCTGCACCAGGGCTCACAGAAAGGCTAGAGGCAGATCTGGGGGAGAAGCTGTCACCAAAGCCACCTCTTCAGGGTCCTGGGGATAACAGTGAGGCTAAAGCTTCAGGGTTTTTCTGAGAAATTATCCTACTTATCTGGTGACCCAAGTCCCCATGGGTTTGCTTTCCAGTCGATGGAAACTGCCAGGAATCAAGATAATAATGAGCCTGAGGGTCTTCTGTGAAATCAGGAAGCTCTGGTGCTGCTTCTTCAGAGGGTCACCCCAGGGCGGGAGAGGCCATGAGCTGCAGGTCGATAGTGGCCGAGGCCATGGCCACTGCACACGGCACAAGTGCCCCTGAAGGCTGAGCCCAGGAGGGCAGCACAGGACAGAGACTCCGCTAGACCGTGTTTTCTACTCTCCCTCTCCTGTGCATGGATGGCAGTACCCAAAAGGACAGCCTCTGTAGGGTGTAGGGCTCCAAGCAGGGCTACCACATGGCTCTACACATCTGGGTGTGTCAGAGAACTGGTGGGCTGTGGGCACCAGAGATTTCTTGAACTGAGTGACTGTATCACCCACCAGTGCACTTGCTCTAAGAAGAGAACTGAGAAGGCCCAGCAACGCTGCTGGTCACCTGACTTTGTCAGCAGCTCTTCTGTCCAATGAAGGAATTGGAGGGCCCTACACAGAGTGCTCTGAGCCTCCACTGACAGAACTATGTTAGCAAAACTGTGTAAGGCCAAGTGCAAGGACCCAAGTTCGATCCCCGGCACCAAAAGAAAAAGCTGTGTAAGGCCATTGTGCACACAAGACACTCTCGATAATCATGTGGAAAATAAAACTGAGCCTAAAAGACATGGCTCCCTACTTAACATTTTTAAAGAGACTTACCTTTTTTCTTTGCAGGGCATTCATTTATGAGGTTGTTTCTCCACTTCCCCAACATCCCATATGCACCCCAAACAAGTCATTAAATAATAAATTATGTATTCATCCCATTAGAGAATTAGGTAAACCTCAGATTATAAAACCAAGGCTGAGGGCTAAGGATTTAGCTCAGTAGCATCTTGCCTGTCTTAGAAGCACAAGGTCCTCAGTTCAATCCCCGGTACCCCCCACCCCCAAAAAACCCCACCAAGGCCAAAATAATTTTGCAGAATTAGAATGTGTTCAAGAAAGCAGGCACAGTTTAACTGGATTTGACTTCCACACGAGATAATTGTGCTCCAAGTAACGCTCACTACGGAAGATCACATTCCTCTCACACGTGGAAACCTGTAGGTGCACTTTCTTCTCCTGGTCACTGAGGAAGACATTCTCTGTCTTGGTGGCTAACACTATTTATTCACTGCCTTTTTCCTTCTTCTTTCCTTGGTTTCCCTGTCCACGAAGTTTCTCCTTTTCACGAAGCTTCTTTAATGCCTTTGCTTATCTTTGAAATTCTGGTGCTCATCTCTGTAGAGGTCGAGAAAACGGGGAGTGGCCATGAGAGCGCAATGCATGCTGCGGTCTGGATGCCAGCTGTAGCCTCCTTCCTCTTAGCCATGGCCGCTCACTGAAAAGCTTCACCACTTTCAAGATTTGGGGGGCCAGGGATTTACCGCAAGGTCCCGAGTTCGATCCCCGGTACAAAAAAAAAAAGGATTTGGAGTCAGTCGGCCTGGCAACCTCACCGAAGAGCCAGGGACTCACAGGACTCGTGCCCAAGGCATATTCTGAAAGTGAAGACATTTCCTTCCAAGGAGCAAGACTCCTTGGCCTGACCCAGAAGCAAGACTTACTTTTTTAGAGCTGTTTTAGGCTCACAGAAAAGTTGAGCTAAAAGTGCAGCATTCCACGTGTCTTCCCCTCCACTCCTGCAAACAGTGTCCCCTTTTATCCATCTCTCCCTATGTTTTATACATAGAACCCAGCATGGAAGCATCAGGCCCCGGCAAACAAGCCCATTCCAAGCAGTGTGGTGGCTCCAGATAAAGCAGAGCCCTAGCCAGGAAGATGCAGTCATCCTGTAGACCTGGAAGCAGAAGAGAGGGCTGGGAAGCAAGAGAATAAGGACACAGCAGCAGTGACGTGTGTGGCCTGGGCTTCCTGTGGGGATTCAGGAGTCAGGAGTCCTGGATCAGTAAGGGGAATAGGAGCAAGGGAAATATGGGCTGCAGAAAAACACAGCTGTTGAGGAATACTTGTTCTAAAATCCTACTGCCCAAGTAAAGTGCCAGCTTGGCCACTTAACTGGCTGGGTGATGCAGGTTAAGCTCTTTCTCTACACTTCAGTTTCTCTACCCATGAAATGGAAGATAGAATCATTTCTACCTCAAATATGTGTTGTAATAATCAGATGAACTTCAAACATATGAAACACTTAATAGTATTTAGTCTATACACAATAAACAGTGAATACAGAGCATCATACCTAACACATTGAGTTATGAGAATTTCAAAACATGGTAGAGGGGTGAAGTACTTTGGACAATCCCCGATACACACCATAAGTTTGGCTATTGTTATGTGACATGAATTATACTTTATAAAATATCAATCATATATATTAGTTATATTGTAAGACTAACAAAAGGAGAAGAAATAATTATGAAATATTTACTTGGAAAAACATTTTTAAAAGTATTAGGCAGGCGTGGTGGCACATGCCTGTAATCCTAGCACTCGGGAGGCTGAGGCAGAAGGATCACCACGAGTTTGAGGGCAGCCTGTGCCATGTAGCGAATTCAAGACAAGTCTGAACTACCTAGTGCAATCCTATCTCAAAAACAAACAAACCAAAAAATTTACCTGGCAATGTTTTTAAGCCAAGTACAGTTATTTATGCAAATTATGGACCATTCATGTCCAAATACTATGAGACGCAATGACAATTGTGCACAGTGTGAAGGGGGTAGGATCGACTTTGCAAAAGGTTTGATTACAGTGCCAGCCTCTGTGTTTACACGCTGAGTGCTCAGGGCCTGTCACCTCATGGCGTGATCATCTGCTAAGGCCCCAGGGGCATCTTTCCACTCTGCAACACATCAGCAGCAGCCCTGCTCGGGCCAGACTTCCTTCTCATATCCTGCAATATTTTTTCCAGTCATTAATCTTTTGAGATTTTCATTTGGGTCTGATGATTCCTTCATTCCTTTTTTCCCAAAACCCTTTAATCCAACCCATTTGTCTAGAGCACTTCCTATGTTCAAGGTGGTATACAAGGAGCTCGAGGGAAACAAAGGTGATTGTGGTGCCTGTATTTATAGTCTGATAGGAGGTAGTAAAGGGAAACCTCAGTATGAGGCAGGAAAGTTTTGATGTGATGTTTCAAGAAGTTCCAGCTGTGGCTTCTGCATTGCATTCAAGAATTCTAGGATGGTGGCTTTATTGGAATACAGTACTGTATACATGCCACAGACTTCAGGCCTTTAAAGTAGCAGTTTTGAGTAGATTCCCAGACTTATGCACCCTCATCAGAACAGACTTCAGATCATTTCATCACCCCAAGAACAAAGCCTTTACTCTCCGGCAGGCACGCTCCTCTCTCCCTCCCTCTGACAACTGCCAATCTGCTTCAGTTTCTGTGGAATTGCCTTGCCCAGCCACTTCATATAGATAGGGTCAGACAGTTTATGAGTGGCCTTTACATCTGGCTTCTTTAAGTTAGAATAATCTTTTCAAAGTTCATCCATGTGGAAGCATGTGGCAGTGCTTTATTTTTTATGACCAAATAATATTCCATTACGGATATACCACATTTTATTTACCCATTCAACTGAGAGACATTTGGGTTGTTTTGCTTCGGGGCTATTACAAGTGAGGCTGCTATGAACACTAACGTACAAGTTTTTTTGGCATATGTTTTCAATTCTCTTGAACATACTCATACCTAGGAGAAGAAATGCTGGGTTATACTGTAACTCTTTTTATGTAATCTTTTGAAGAATTTCCAGACTGTCTCCACAAGTATCTGCACCATTTTACAAGCTCACCAGCAACGTATGTGGATTCAGATTTCCCCACCTCCTCATCAATGTTGGTTGCCTGTGATTTTTATGTTAGTGATCTTAGTGAGTGCAAATTCTTATTGTGTTTCTTTGATGACCAAAGATACTGAGTATCTTTTCATGTGCTTATTGTCACTTGTATATCTTCTTCGGAGAAATGTTGACTCATGTTCTTTGTCCAGTTATTAACTGAGTTGCTTTGTTCTTGTTAAGAACTCTCTCTATATTCCTGATATTATTTACCGGATATATGAAAATATTTTCTCCCACTCCTCCTCTTTTCTTCTTTTTTAATTAAACATTTTATCTTATTTTTCCAGGGTTGCACACAGGGCTTTCACATGGAGCTACATCCCCAGCCCTTTTCCATTTATTTTGAGACAGGGTCTCCCAGAGTGCTGGGATTTCAGGTTTGTGCTTACCACACCTGGCTCTCCTCCCACTCTGTTCGGTCATTTTCTTGGTGTTTTGGGGTTTTTTTGTTTTGTTTTGATTGTTTTTGTTTTTGGTTTTTTGGGGGGGTTTTTTTGGTATCGGGGATCGAACTTGGGTCCTTGTGCTTTCAAGGCAGGCAGCAGAACCACTGAGCTAAATCCCCGGCTGTTTTGTTTTGTTTGAAACAGGGTCTCACTCTGTGCTGCAGACTGCCTTGAACTACTCACTAAGTGGCGCAGGCTGGCCTGGAACGCACACTGATTCTGCCCCAGCCTCCCAAGTGCTGGGACCACAGGCGTGCACCCCGACAAGGGGCTCTGGCAGTATCTTTTGAACTACAAAAGTTTTTAATTGGGATGAGGTCCAATTTATTTATACTTTTTTGTCGCTTATGCTTTTGGTATCACATCTATAAAACGTGGTTGTATCACATTCTGTCTGTAGAGAAGCCACAGTTTATTATACAAATTTTATGTCTTTCACGTTTGCTAGCATCTTTCCTTCAAGCCCATGCCTGTCCCATGTGACACCCATACAAACATTCAAACTCCTCCGTTGGCTCTCTTTGCATCTTCTCACAATGCACATTCACTATGCTCCCTGCACTCTATATTTCACTCCCTCCAAAGCACGTCAAGCCACTGTCTCCTTAATCAAGAACAAGCCCTTCCTCCTTTGGTGCTCACTAGTCTCTTCTAACGCTGCACACTGTGGACACGAGTGAGCCAGCCATGGTGTAAGTGTGTCTGCAAATAATTCAGGAATTAATGACACAAGTCTCTTTATGGGGCTTTTTTGTCATTTTTTCCCATGACAGGTGTGCAGTTTAATCTGATTGATTAATCACTTGGGCTACACCAATGTATTACACAGATCTATGTATTTTAGGGTCTCCTGGGAGAGGAGAATCTTCTACAATTGCTGCCCTTCACTCCTTCTAGTGTCAACACAGAATCTTCTCACGGGAAGAATCTTTAGGCTGTGGCAAAGCTGTGTCTTTGTCACTCACTTTTTGTCTTGTTCTGCTTTCTTTCCTAACAATGTCTGTCCTGAGAGAATTCGCTTGCAAAATAAAAATTAAATATTACTTCCAATTTTCTGAATCAGTTATCTTTAGAGTATTATGCATAATGTTGTCTTAATAAAACTAGTTTCCTTTTCTTCTAATGAATTATACTTCCTGAAGTGATGCTTACTACTCCTGGAGGCAGAGATAAGCTGGTGTCTCTCCATTATACGCTGGTTGTTCTCTCTCCTAGGTCAGTGAACAATTTCCTGATGACTGGTCCGAAGGTAAGAAAACACTTCTTTGAGGGCCGGGGATGTAGCTCCAGGTACCACGCCTGCCTGGCAAGTGCAAGGTCCGAAGTTCAATTCCCAGTACCCGCCTCCCCAAAAGGAAAGAAAAAGTCCTCTGATTAACATGGATATTACCAAGCTTCACTTGTCGACTAAAGATGACACATGTTGATTTATTTTCACTTTCTCCACATCTTTTATTACATTGAGCTACATATTACAGACAGAAAAACTGAGGCCCAGGGAGTTAGGACACACGCAGAGCCACCCAGCAAACTAGTCAGAGCCCAGAAAAGCACTTAGGAGCACTGATTCTGACTTTTTGGTTGGAATTTCCAGAAACATCAGCAGGCTTCCCTGGGTATCAGGCTGCAGTCACACGTCCTGCTCAGTGCAGCAGTGGAATGTAATTCCCCATCGTTAAGCTGCTGGAACTGTATTATTCGATCTCCACAGAGAAGGGCATTTCCAGATCCAAAACATTATTTTCTCTTTTTTTTTAACTTATTGATTGATTGATTGATTGATTTACTTGGCAGTACTGAGTATTAAATCCAAGCGAGGCCTCATGCATGCTAGGCAAGCACTCTAGTGCTAAACTACATCCCCAGCCCTCTTATCTTATCTCCCCCACCATTCGCCCTGCAATCCCACCTCCCCCAGTCCCACATTTTGGGGTGCTCAGTGTGTATACTTTGCTCATGTCCATTCCCCATTACTTGCCCTTACACCCCTCCCTCTTATCCTCTCCCTCTTCTTTCCTCCTCCTTCCGTTTACTTTCTTATAATCTTTTTTGAGGTTCCACATATTAGAGAGAACATGCAATATTTGTCTTTCTGAGTCTGGCTTATTTCACTCAACATGATAATCTCCAGAGCCATCCATTTTCTTACAAGTGGCAGAATTTTGTTTCTCCTTGTAGCTGAATAACATTCCAATGTGTACATATACTACATTTTCTTTATCTGTTCATCTACTGATGGCCACTGTTCTGATTACTTTTTTCATTGCTGAGGCAAAATGCCTGACACCCAAAGTTAAAGGAGGAGAGGTTTATTTGGGTAACAGTTTGTGGAGGTTTCAGTTCATCATTGGCTGGCTCCAAGGCAGGGTGGCCTGCCAGAGGAGGGGCATCGCAGAGGAGAAATAGTTCATGGCATGGCAAAGCAGGTAGAAGGCAGTAAGCAGCAAGCAACATCAGCACCAGAAGCAGCAGCAGCCACCTTCTTTCAGTCCCTTTTATTCCACGCAGCTACCCACCCTTTGGACAGTGCCACCCACACTCACGGTGGGTCTTTCCATTATCCACACCCAAAACTATGCTAAATCAACCAGTGGGCTACTTATCACGCACCCTTCATCCCAGCATCACCCACCTTAGTTCCAACCACCTTCAAAAGCCCCACCTTGTCACCCCATGAGGTGGGGGTCTATAGAAACACAAGTCATAACAGGCGTCTGGGCTGATTCTATGTCTTGGCTATTTTGAACGGTGCCACAGTAAACACAGGTATACAAGTATCCCTATGGTATGCTGTCTTAACTGCTTCAGGTAGTGATATATTTTCAGTTTTTGAGGAACCTCCATATTGATTTCCATAGTAGCCATATTAACTTACACGCCCACCTTGTTCCTTCTCCTACACTCTCTCACCAGCATTTACTGTTTTTGTATTCTTGATGTTAGCCATTCTTATTAGGGTGAGATGGAATCTCAGTATAGCTCTGATTTGTGCTATGGTTTATATGCAGATGTCCCTGAGAGTCTCATGCACTCATAGGTAGGGCAGGTGATTGGATTACGGGGCGCTGGAGCTGACTTGCTGTTGGGAGTGAGATCTGGTCAGGAGCGGCAGGTTACCAGGGGTGTGACCTGGGAGGGTTTATCTCCTTTCATTCTCACTGCTTCCTGGCCACCACGAGGTGAGCAGCTCTCCTCGGTGATGCCCCTCTGCCATGCCACCCTGCGGTGGAGCCAGCCATGGACTGAAACATGAGCCAAAGTAAACCTTTCCTCCTTTAAGCTGTAACCGTTGGGTATTTTGTACCAGCAATGAGGGAAGTGACTAAGACAATTTGCATTTCCCTAATGGCTAAAGATATTAAGCATTTTTTCATATACTTATTGGCCATTTGTATTTCTTTTTTGAGAAGCATCTATTCAATTAATTTGCCTATTTGTTGATTAGGCTATTTGATTTTTTTTGGTGTTATCTTTCTTGAGTTCGTTATATATTCTAGATACAGTGGTACCTCAGTTCACAAATGTTTCTGTTTACAAACAGTTCAGTTCACAAACAGAAGCATTTGCCAAAATGTTGCTTCCATGCATGAACTCATCAGGCGACACTGAACCTTATGGGAAATTTTGATTCAGTTCGTGACCAATTAGGTTCACAATCAGAATCACGGAAAGAGTTAAGTTCATGAACTGAGGCACCTCTGCATCAATCCTCTGTTGGAAGAGTAGCTAGTAAAGATCGTCTCCCATTCTGTAGGCTGCCTATTCACTCTCTTAGTTGTTTCCTTTGCTGTGCATAAACTTTAATTTGAAGTACTCCTGTTTATTGAGCTTCTTGCTATTATTTCCTGGGCTACTGGAGTCCTATTCAGCAAGACTTTGCCTGTGCCTATGGCTCCAAGAGTTTCCTCTGTTTTCTGTCAGCAGTTTCAGAATTTCAGATCTTAACCCTAGGTTTCTGTATGGGTGAGAGCTAGGGGTCTAGTTTCAGTCTGCTACAAGTGCACGTCCAGTTTTCCCAGCACCACTTGTTAAAGAAACTGTGTTTTCTCCAATGTATATTTTTGGCTCCTTTGAGACAAGACCTGTTACCCAGGCTGGCCTCCAACTTGTGACCATCTAGCCTTAGCCTGCTGAGGAGCTAGAATTAGAGGTATGTGCTACCATGCCAAGCTCAAAATGTTATTTTCTGACATAGTAATGGGTATGAATAGCTGAAAATTCATTAGTTGTATGGCTGGGGCTTGTTTTGGAGAGGCAGTTTATATAACAAATAAAGGCTAGTGGGAACTAGAGTCTAAGAAAAAGTTTCTCTTCTAATTCTGCCATTTGCTAGCTATAGGACCCTAGGCAACTTAGTTTACTTCTGCTCTCTAAGCCTCCGTTCCCTAACCTATACCATGGCCCCTGTTTCATAAGGTCATTTGTAGGGTTAAATGAGACAGCATATTTAAAGTGCTTCCTCCAACATCGTTTGGGAGGGATGGACAAGAACTTTTGGGCAAATGCCTCTTCAATTCAGGCTGAATTCTGACCCCGTAGGCTTACCTGATCTACTCCAGCAGTGTGGCAGCTGGTGCCCAGAGTGGAATCGAAGAATGCAAATATCAGTTTGCCTGGGACCGCTGGAACTGCCCTGAGAGAGCACTGCAGCTGTCCAGCCATGGTGGACTTCGAAGTGGTAAGGACAGCTTTGGCCACAAGTCCCCAGATCCCCTGGGAATGGCACCTTTCTTCCCCCACACCTTATTCGCTTCCTCTCTTCTCTCAGACATCTCCCTCTTCTCAGCTCTTCTCTTCTCTTTACCTCCACTTTCCCATCTATAGAGTGTTTTTCTTTCTACCCCAACACCCTCTCTGCTGAACAAATGGACCTTGTCTCATCTCCAATCCCATTTCATCCTTGGCTGCCCAATCAGCGAAAGGTTTCCTGACAGCGGAAGTAACATCAGGAGGAGGGTCGGGGTCCTAATTCCGCATACCTGTCAGCCCTGCTTTCAGCTTGCTCAGCCGAGAGGCACTGGGCGAGAGAAAACTTGCACTGGGAAATCAGATTCCCATAGAGGTGATAAATAGTGGCCACGCCAGGCAATGAAAGGCTGCCAGGGATTCCTCTGCAGATCAACTGAGCATGCCTCTCAGGCTCCACAGTCCCAGGAGGAAGGGAAGGCGGGCTCTTCACAACCTGGCTCCACACTCATCTCCTTCGGCTCCTCCTCAGGCTTCTTCCCACCCAGACCCTTTATAATCGTGCATGTCGACAACAGCGCACCCACCTAGTCCCAAAATGCATGGCCTGAAAGGATGGGAGGAGGCCAGGGATGGAGCAGACTGGGTGAGGGTTCGGCTCCTCATAAAGAGGAGGCGATAGGACCGAGCTTCTGGCGGAGGCACTAAAATCGGGCCGCTTTGGGCTACGACGTCTCTCCCCGACTCTCCGCCCTTTGGCTCCCGCCAGCTAACCGGGAGACGGCCTTTGTGCACGCCATCAGCTCCGCGGGCGTCATGTACACCCTGACTCGGAACTGCAGCCTCGGAGACTTCGACAGCTGTGGCTGCGATGACTCCCGGAACGGGCAACGGGGTGAGTCACGCTGCGGGGTCAGAGCGGCCAGGTCCGCTCACGTCAAGGGCGAGGCTCAGCCGCTCCCTCCGAACCCTGACGACAGGCAGCTGCTGTGGGGCTCGCCTGGGATCCCAGCACTGGTGAGGGCTGGGCCAGAAGATGGGGGTTCACGGCCAGCCTGGGCTACACAGTCAGGCTTTGTCGTATGAAAATCACACTGAGAGAGTGACCCAGTCTGAGCCCGAATCCTGCACGGGAAAACCAGGCTTCATGTAGCCTTCTTCTCGCACTGGGCGGTTCCTTCCAGCACGGTAACGACGGCGAGGGAACAACGCCCCGCAGGGAGCCCCTGCTCTGCTCTCAAACACCTGTTTCCTGTGCCTCTGCTTTCCGCCCTTTCCCGCCACTGTGGCCCCGGCCCCGGGCCTCCCTGCTCCGTTTCCGACCTCCTCGTTCCTCCCTGTTTCCATCGCGCCCCTCTCCCTCTAGACGACGGAACTCCCGGCTCTTCCTGCCGCCTCTCCCGTGCTCCGCTTCTGCAGGAGTGGGAGGCCCCCGGGCTGGGGCGGCTGAGGCTGGCGGTGGGAACGGCAACAGCAACAAACCTTGCAGACGCAGAGGAATCCGGAGCCAGGGCGCTGGCCCACCCTGAATCCTTTCCGGTCCGACCCCACCCCTGCCCAGCAATTAGAAACACCCATGTGGGAAACTCTGGACGCAGAGCCACTTCCGCTTTTCCAGGGGGCCAAGGCTGGCTGTGGGGAGGCTGCAGTGACAACGTGGGCTTCGGAGAGGCGATTTCCAAACAGTTCGTCGATGCCCTGGAGACGGGACAGGACGCCCGGGCAGCTATGAACCTGCACAACAACGAGGCCGGACGCAAGGTGAGCCGGGCTAGGCCCTGCCCGTGCGGCGCCCGCACCTCACGGGCGGGCGGGCGGCGCCGGGCTCACCCGCTCTCTCCCCAGGCGGTCCAGGGCACCATGAAGCGCACGTGCAAGTGCCACGGCGTGTCCGGCAGCTGCACCACGCAGACCTGCTGGCTGCAGCTGCCCGAGTTCCGCGAGGTGGGCGCGCACCTGAAAGAGAAGTACCACGCGGCGCTCAAGGTGGAGCTGCTGCAGGGCGCCGGCAACAGCGCGGCGGGCCGCGGCGCCATCGCCGACACCTTCCGTGCCATCTCCACGCGCGAGCTGGTGCACCTGGAGGACTCGCCCGACTACTGCCTGGAGAACAAGACGCTCGGGCTGCTGGGCACGGAGGGCCGCGAGTGCCTTCGGCGAGGGCGGGCACTGGGCCGCTGGGAGCGCCGCAGCTGCCGCCGGCTGTGCGGGGACTGCGGGCTGGCGGTGGAGGAGCGCCGCGCCGAGACCGTGACGAGCTGCAACTGCAAGTTCCACTGGTGCTGCGCGGTCCGCTGCGACCAGTGCCGCCGCCGCGTCGCCAAGTTCTTCTGCAGCCGCGCGGAGCGGGCGCGGGAAGCGCTGCGCCCGGCCCGGGGCTAAAGCCCTGAGGCCTCCCTCGCCTGTCGGGGCTTCTGTTAGATTCCAGTACCGGGGAGCCGGGGCCGGGCACCCTGCGCCCCCAAGCCCCGAGTCCTGAGGGAAAGATGCGTTCTCCCCAAGCTCGCACTTGCCAGGAGGGTTTCCCAGCTCCTCTGCGCGCTCCTCCCAGACCTGGGTCTGAGAGCTGTGCTAACACCGAGCTCCATGGATCTTCCGCGGACTAGGAAGACTCTAGGCCTCCCACCACAGCTCCCCAGCTGCCCTGTGCCTGGCCTCGCCTATCGAGCCTCCGGAAAGGAAAGGACCTTTCTTAGACGCAGGCCCCGGGTGAAGCCCAGGCATTTCCCTTTGCCTGCCGTCTGCTACCAAGCCTGCAGCACCCCTCCCTGGCTCTCTTCCTGCAGAGCCCTGCCCATGGCTTCTGAGTCCCTGCTGTGGATAGCGTCCACAGAAATATCTAACGCTTTCCTTCTTCACTACTAAAAAGAAACCATGAGGAAACAGACCTGGGACCAGGCATACCTTGGAGGCAGCTAAGGTGGGACCCGGGGAGGAGGGAGGCCTGGGCTCCCCACCCATCCTCCCGACACTGCTTCTCTACAGGACCTGCCTAACAGTCCCCCGGAATATTCCAGACACATCCAAGAGGACTAGGGACTGACTGTGTAAGAACAGGGTACCAGGCATTTCCTACCCTTTAAAGCTAGCTTTCCCTGCTCCTAGCCTATTTTGTCCTGGCAGCGAAACCACTTTTTCTCCTTCCCCAAAGGAGCCAAGACAGAGGTAAATAAAGCCAATTTCCCTTCCAGAACCTGGTCTGCACCTCTGAAGGCAAGTCATTGGAGGGACAAGCTGGTTCTCAATAGGCACTGGACACCTTCCTTCAGTGAGGGAACTTCCTGCAGTGAAGCTGTTGCTAATACGAACTTCAGCACCTTGAACTTTAATTGATTGCAGTCACTGTGATATGTGCCACCCTCTCCACTTCAGGTACTGCACTTACTATGCAGGATAGGGGAGCAGGGTAGGGTGAGTCAACCTCTAGGCTCTCTCCTCCCTCCGTCCTCAGCGGGATACAAAACCTCCCAAGAGCCCTGCTTCCCTGATGGCCTGCACAGTGAGCCTGACTTGACTGCCTGCACATCATCTTCCACAGACACATTCCCTCTCACTCAAGAGCCAGGAGCTTGCTGCTGTGATAGAGTCTTCCAGTTGCATTCTCTGACAGAAGCAGTTCAGCAGGGACTTGTTTATGAAACAGAGCTCTAGCCAAGGAAGCGAAAATTCCCTGCAGCCCAAGGAGCTTCCCAGCCTACTCCTTTGTCCTGCGCTAGCCCTGGGTCTGGCACCAGGCAGCTTCTCTGCAGAGCTGGTCTGCACCCTCTTCTCCTAGGGTAGGAGAAAGTGCAGAGGCCACAAAACTAAAGTTCTAGGGGCTGACCAGGACAAGAAGAGCTCTCGTATGGCAAACTGAGCCAAGGCCCCTGGCCCTACTCTCCCACGTCTTCTGGTCCTACTAACACTCACTGGAAGAGGCGGCCCTTCCTACCACGGGGCATACATCTCTTCAGGGTCCCTCAGTGCTTCATTTCCAGTTTTATTAACAAAGGGTCCTTTCCTCATTCCTTCAGCTCGTCTGGGCCTCTTAAGTCACCTTCCCTAATCAAGCAGCGACTTCACTAAGCTGTGCCATTTGCCAGAGTTAACATGATAGTGTTCATGAAGAAAATGTGGCAAGGCAGTTAGAAAATATAAAAGTACAGTGTGGCAAGGCAAAGCTGCATCTCAGCATAAAAGTAGGAGACTTACTATGCTCCATATTTGCGAACTTCGGGTCACCATTCTAAACACGTCACACTGTCAGAAAGTTCTCACTGAATCCCCCAGTAGGGGGCTAATACCAGACCCACCCGAGTTCTGCAAAGAGGAAGTTACAGAGCTCCTAGATCTTACTGGCCCTCCTCCACCCCCTTTGCTTTATGCGTTGTTTACTCAGGAGGCACTGGCGTGGAGACACTGTGAGCCACACACTGGCATCTTGCACTCGTGGGTCCTTGTCTCACACTCGGAAACCACGGCCGTGTCCCCCTCACCAACGTGGGCAACTCCAGAACTGTGGCTTGGGGAGACACCTTGGAGGTCAGGTAGTCAAACCCTGTGTCTTACAGACTTAGGCTGATGCCGAGAGGCCCTGTAAGTGAGCTTGGGATGAGCGCTGGGATCCAGGCCCTGCCCACCTCTCGGTGCTCTTTAGGAGCCCATCTCCCTCCACTTGAGGGCAGAAGCAGAGGGAGGTCCTGAGAAGTGACAAGAACATGGGGTAGGGGGGCAAAACCCCATCCCCTTCCTGGGCCTGGCCTGTGGGCCTACACACAGGCAGGGGTCACGTTTTTGAAAAGAATTCCCACTTTAACTGGCCTCAGCTGGGTCGGGGCAGAGACAGACAGGTCATGTCAGCATGCTGGTGGTGCTGCTGGTGGTGGAGGGGAGAGCAGGCCGGGGCACTCGCCTATTGTGGGGCTGGATTGGATGCTTCCACTCATTCATTTCCTTTTAATTAACCCGCATTCCTGCAGGAGAAATATTTATGTTGGCTCCCATAGAGGCAGTCCTCAGACTGGAGAGAAGGGGAAAGAAAGCCTGTCTTAGCAAAACAATATCTCTAAAGAGCTCAGGAAGAGAAAATAGGGGAACAAAATGCCATTAAAATAGCCGTGTACCCCCACTGGAGTCAATGAAAACTTCATTTCACATGTTAATCCGCCAGTCCGCCCCTTCTCTTCTCACAACAGCATTTCGGAAAGTGTTTGGGAAAAGTCTTCCCAGTTGGGACACAGCGCCCTGCAGCTCAGACTTCTTCTTGTGTTAGTTCAGGGCTCCAAGCAGGGCCACTGCTCCAGCAGCGGCTTTTCTCTCCCCCCCTTTAATTTAAACAAAAACCTCAGAGTTCATCAACCTCCCACTGAAATTCACAGCTGCTGAACAAACTAATCCCCTCTCCCAGCCTTTCTTCCCTTCAATGGGCTCTTGGCTTCAAAGACACTTTGGGAAAGGACTTTGCTGGGGCTCACACTGCTTCATCAATAGAAGTTAGTGCAAGTATTATCTGAAGAGCAAGTGGCTTTACAAACAAATACTGCCTAACAATCCCTCCCTCCAAACACACACATCTAGCCTGCAGACACGATGGGATCGAAGACAGGGTTAGGCCCAGCAGCCCCTGGCTTCACACCCAGTGCTTTTGTGCAGCTCAGCCCTGAAGTGGTGTGGAGAAAGCTCCGGAGCTGACATCGGGCACGAATGCACACAGGGACACACACAGACAGGCACGCATGTATGGCAACGATCAGCAAGTCCATGGGAGCGGGCTGAAAGTGTGAAAGACAGGAAATGGCAAAACAGGCCCCGAGGAGGCAACAGTTGGGAGATGGACTGAAGGAGCCTCACCAAAGCAGCTTCATCGCACTCTTAAATACATCAGTGTGCCCAATGCTGTTTGTCCACGAACCTGCAATCAGAGGGCAGCCCTGAGCTGTGCGGGGGCTAACAGGGAGAAAGGCCCCAAGCCGTGAGAAGCAGTGCCGAAGGACAATCTTTTGCTCACATGGCTCCTGTGCAGTGTGGCTGATCCCCACAGAACGATCAGCCTAAGGCCTTGGGCCAGGTTCAAATCCAAGTGGAGCTGAGGGCTTTTCCCAAGACACTGGGGTCCTTCCGCTCCCACCTTCTGACCTAAGACAGCCTCCAGCAAAAGGCAGTTCATTCACCCCTTCTAGCTGTCCCCTAACCCAGCCCCCCCTTAGTAATGCTGGCACATGAGAAATTCCATTTAAAAGGGACCTGAGTTTCCTCTCTGATTCTGCCCAACTCCAAGCCCTCACATCAAGACTTGTTCAAAGGGCGAAAAAAAGCCAACTCTCTACCAGCCCGCGGGGCTACAGAGGAATATAGCCTTGAAAATATGAAACCAGAGGCAGAAATAAGGTGAGGTCAGACTCAGAGGTAGACTTGGAAGCAATGACGCAGAAGCGACTGGAACAGAGCATCCCTGGGGGAGGGATCAGAAAGGTAAGACCTGGCTCTCCACCCTGCCCCCAGACAGAGGATACCGTGGAGGGACCCTAAGTGGCCAGACACAAAAGGGTGAAAAGCAGGTCCTCAGCTGTTCGATCTGAACCTATAGCCTCATATACTGAGCAGCAGGGTAAGGGGTTGGGAAATAAACTCGATCTGCAGGAGGCAAATGACAGCAGAAGTGGCCCCTGGCAAAAGGCTGCCTGGCCCAGCCTTGCAGCTTATGGGCAATGCTGAGGACAGCCTTCAGGACAGGCATGAAGCTGGACACCACTGAAGTTGCTGCAGCCTGCCACCTGGGCATGTACCTCAAGGCCCTGTGCGAAACTTCCTGCATCCACACATCGGGCAGCTTCATGAAGCCCAGCCACAACATGCGGTGAGAGCTGTGGAAATTGACCCTGAGGTTAGTGAGCCTCCCCTACCCCTACCCTGGCAGAATGGGGGGCATAAGAGAGCACTCAGGTTCTAGCACACAATCCAGGCAAGTTGTATTTGTAGGCAGGGGCAGGTTTGTAAAGACCCACAGGAACAAAAGACACTGTGCTACTTTGGCTATGGGCAGTCGGGGAGGGCACAGGGCAGAGCACAGCTAGGTACTTACTGTCCCTTCACACAGCTTCTCGTGTAGACCTTCTAGGCACTGGGCCGCCTCATCCAGCTTCCTTCTTGTCTTCTGCAGAGAGGGAAACAGATTCTGACCCAGCCCCTAAGTCTGACACTATACAGGAGTAGATTAAAGATAGAACGGCTCAATGCTGCTTCCCTCATTTCACACAGGAAGAAAGGAAGCCCAAAGATGGTAAGTTACTGGCTCAAGCTGACCCAGCTAGCAAATGAATAGCAGTATCGCTTCCTCCTGGCCCACCCTCTTCCTGTACTCCCTGCTACCCTTAGGTTTCCATGCTGTTGGCTCCTGCTACCTAGGAGCTAGACTTCAGAACACACTCCAACTGCCTCCTGTACTCGCTATGGACATCACAGGAGTACAAGATGCAGTCACCATATCCAGGGACAGTGAGGGAACTGGTCTACATCCAAGGCATCCTGGAGCCAGCTGAAGGTGTGAGGAGGGTACTGCAGAAGGTCCAAACTTACAAAATCAGTTGCAGACAGTGAGCAGTGCTGGAGAAGTCCCTCAAAGCTAGTCTTCAAGGACTGATGCTCTGGGGGCAGCTCTTTCCTTTCCACCTTCTTAGGAGGCAGTTGCTGAAGCTGTTAATGAAGGAACAGGAAGGAAGGACAGGCAGGCAAGCTGACCTTCTTATGGCTTCCCTGAGGTCTAGCCCTCAGTGACTCAGGGCCATGCTGTTCCCACTAGAGCGAGGCAAAGATGGGATCAGGGCCCCTCTCCTTCTCTGCGGTAAGAATACCTTCAGCTCAGGGACTACTCTGCCTTAAAGAATAAGGCCCAGCTCCAGGCTCCCCTCCTTGCCACACCCAGAGGGCCTAAAGTTTTCCCAGGGAGGAGGAACACACTGTCCCTGTCACCTGCAAACTGAGGTCCCCTGGAGCTCCTCCGGGGGGTGCGTGACTCACACTGGAGACAGGGAGCTGTGATAGAAGAACATGGGGTGGCTCAGGACTGAGGTTCTTAACTGGAGTAGTGATTGGTGCTGGGGGCATAAATGTCTCTGGCAGCTAAAGAGAGAAAAACACATGAGTCTAGGCAGAGTGACTCTAAAGTTCCTGGCTTTAAGGCATGTCACGAAACAGGATACTGGGTGGAGAACAAGGAAATGGGAAGCCAGGTGACTATATGTAGGAGGGAAAGAGGGTAGCAGAGGGGAGCAGGAGAACTGGGAGAACAGGGAGGTCACCCCAAGAAAGAGAAGGATGGAGCTGAATGCTGTATGCACCTAGAGAGTGGATCACCGGTGAACGTATGAAGGGGTGAATGGGGAAAGATGTACTAACCTTTTTTCTCCTAAAGTTTCCCCTGGGGGCTGGAGAATCTTTCCAGGAATCTTGAGGTCCTGTAGAATAAAAAAATAAGGGTTTTTAGGGGTATGGTCAGGAATATTGGAAATTTTTGATTTGAAGGCTAGAAATATTATTTTGGCCAGAGACCCCTGACCTCCCTCTGCAGATCAGCCACACTCCTAGCTGCCATTCTCTAACCCCAAAGGACCCAGTTCATTGGCTTCAGAAAAAGACTCCCTGGATGGTGGAGGAGAGGGAAGGAAAGGGAGAAAATAACCCACAGAGGCATGAGAGGAAGACTGACCTGGAGGAGAAGCCGAGATGCTAGCACATTGGAGGGGACTAGAACACAGAACATCTGGCCCTCCAGGAGAGTACAGCAATGGGAAGCTGGCAGAAGGGGCTGGGAGCACAGGAGCCAGAGAGAGTAGCTGCAGTGTCTCAGACAGGGAGGCAGAGCCATGCCCTACCATGTCTGGGAGTGTTCTGGGTAGAGGGGCCGGGTAGAGGGGCCGGGAAAGGCCAAGTTCTAGGGGACCTCAGAGAGTCTGGAACTTGAGCCCTTTGTCCTCCCAACAGCTGCAGCTGAGACAAAGCTAAAGCAGAACGGAAATAGGTCATCTGCCACCAAACTTCAATTTGGGAAAGGCCCAGAGCACATCGGGGGGGAATAGGTCAGCAATAACAAAACAAGCCAAATATGGTGACACATGCATGTAGACCCAACTACCTTGAGCCCAGGAGTTCAAGGCCAGCCTAGGCAGCACAGCAAGACCCAGCCTCAAAAAAAAAAAAAAAACAAATCACCAGGCATGGTGGTGTATACCTGAGATCCTGGCAGTCAGGAGGTCGAGGCAAAAGAATCATGAGTTTGAGGCCAACCTGGGCTTCATAGTTCAAGGCCAGCCTGAACCACACAGCAAGACCCTATCTTGAAACCTTCCCCAGTCAAAAAAAAAGAAAAAGAAAACCAAGATACAAAACCCCACAACTAATAATAATTAATATTCATATGTGCATACAGTGATCTACAATTTACTAAGTACTTTTAACTATGTATCTTATTTGATCTCTCAGAATAGTCCTATAAGGATTGAAATGACCAACATAAGTACATTGTTATATTAACAAAAAGCACAAAGGCTTTTACCTAAGAAACAGTATTAGAAATTTAGTAAAGGATAGTTATTAAGAATTCAAATTTTCATTTCTCACAAAAAAATTTTTTTTAATTTTAAATTAAAAAAACAAACACCAGGGCCGGGGATTTGGCTCAGTGATGCCGCCGCCTGCCTCGAAAGCACAAGGTCCCAAGTTCGATCCCTGGTACCAAAAAACAAACACACAAACAAATAAACAAAACCCAAAAGCCAAACATGAACAAGCAAACAACAACAAAAACTCAAGTTCTCTACATAGGTATGATCAGCATGGGTTCAGGAGTCAATGTGTCCTCTGTGCTCTGCCCAGACAGGCCCCTGTAACACTCAGACACTCAGTTACTCACCAGGCCGAGCCCTGGGCCCGCAGGCCAGCCTGCCTGGGGTCCAGGTGCCATGTTAGCATCTGCAGTCTGCATGCTGGAGCCCTGGCAAGGGCTGGCAGGAACAGGTGCCAAGGGCATCAGTGATGACTGAGATTCAGCCTGTGGCCTTGGAAATGGTGCTGGAACCTGTGAAGAGAGAAAAGGTCAGCTCTTAGGAAGAATAGAAAGTAATGGAAATCAGAAAACCAGTGCAGAAAATTAGTGAAACAAAAAATAGTTCGTTGGTACTATATACTGCTACACAGACTGATAAAGACAGAGCAAGCCAGGCATAGTGGTACACATCTGTAATCTCAGCTACTCTGGTTGAGGAAGGAGTATTCCACATTCAAGGCCAGCACAGCCAATTTAGTACAACCCTTTCTCAAAATAAAATAAAATAAAAACTAAAGAAATGAAAAGGGCCAGGGTATATAGTTCAGCTCTCCCTGGATTCAACCCTCAGTACCAAGGGAGGGGCAAAAGATAGAAGATATAAAGAATGAAATAGGGAATATTACAACAGACCCTGAAGACATAAAAGGACAATAAAGAAATATTCATATTACGTTAAATTCATAAACTTGAAAACTTAGGAGAAATAGACTAACTCCTCAAGAATAATATACCACCAAAACTTAGCCAAAATGAAGGATAAGTTGAGTTGTCCTATAATTATTAAAGACATTGAATTTGTAATTTAAAAATTTACCCCATTCTCCAAAAGCATCTTAGGCCTCAATAGTTTCATTGGAAAATTTTATCAAACATTCAAAGAATGCAAAGTTGATATAAGTTTTTCCAGAAATGAGTTTTCCCTAACTCGTTTTATGAAGCCACTACGAGTATTACCCTGATGTCAAAACCAAGCAGAGTGTGGTCCTGGCTACTGTGGAGGCTACGGCAGGGGGAGTGGGTCAGGTCAGCCTGAGCAACACAGACCTTGGTTTTTGTTTTTCGGGTTTATTTTTGGAACCAGGGATCGAACTCAGGACCTTCTACTTGCAAGGCAGGCGCGGTGCCACTGAGCTACATCCCCAGCCCAGACCTTGTTTTGTAAAAAACGAGACTTTTGGGCTGGGGATTTAGCTCATGGTAGAGTGCTTGTCTGGCATGTGCAAGGCCCTGCATTTGATTCCTAGCACTACCAAAAAAAGACAAAAATATCAATAAACTACAAACCAATACTCTTATGAACTTAGATACAAAACTCCTTAATAAAATTTTAGCAAAACAAATCCAACAATGCATATAAAAATAATATTTCACAACCAATTGGGATTGACTCCAGGTTATGTAAGGCTGGTCCAAAATATTTACAAATCAATCAGTGACCCAGGCATTGTGGCACACGCCTATAATCCCAGCACTCAGGAGGCTGAGGTAGGAGCACTTGGCATGAGTTTGAGGCCAGCCTGGGCTACACAGCAAGCCCAGCCTGTCTC
>NW_004624831.1:157620-184132 GCF_000247695.1 Heterocephalus glaber
TATATATGTATATATCTCAACAAAATCCATCATATCAGCAAACTGATTAAGAAAAATCATATAACTACATAAAGTGATGCAGAAAACAATTTGACAAAATTAAATACTCATTCATGATCCACTATAAAAGGTGCTGTGGTCTGAACGTGTCTCCCAAAACTCATGTGTTGGAACCCTAATTTCCGACCAGCAGGGGCGTTCGGAAGTAAGGGCAGGGCCGCCCTCAGGGACGAGTGCCCCACACAAAGGGCTTTCGGGGGGTGCCCTTTCTTACCCTTCCACTTTTCTGCCACATGAGGACACAGCACTGATCCTCTCCTCTAAACTTCATGTCTTATCCAAAAAATAACTACAAAATGAAACATGCACTTATTTTATCTTTTAAAAAAGTTTTATTTTATTGGCACATTTTAGATCTACATAACACTCATTGTAGGAAAT
This sequence comes from Heterocephalus glaber, assembly GCF_000247695.1. Next base: position 158,062 of record NW_004624831.1, read on the forward strand.
TTGTACCTGTGTGTGATAGATCTTACTTTTTCCCCCTTCCCCTCCCCTCCCTTCAACCTCTCTTCCCCTCCTTGTTTACAAAAGCTTTTGAAACATGTACTTAAATATAAAACTATAAAACTTCTATAAAGGACATAGAAAATTTAGAGGAGTTAGCATGATATATGAGAAATTTTATAAACTGAATCTCATAAAATTAAAAACCTTTGCTCTGTGAAAGCTCCTGGTAAAAATATGAAGACAAGTCAGGTATGGTGGCACATGCCTATAAGGTCAACACTTGGAGCCTGACGCAGGAGGATCATAAATTGGAGGCCACCCTGAGCTACTGTAAGTACAACAAAGCCACCCTGAGCTACACAGTGAGACTCTGTCTCAAAAAAAGGCAAGTCGGGCATAGTGGCACATGCCTGTAATCCCAGTACAGGAAGCTGAGGTAGGAGGATCACCTCAAGTTCAAGGCTAACCCAGGCTACATAGTGAGTTCAAGGCCAGCCTGAGTTATACAGCAAGACTTTGTCTCAACACAAAACAGAACCCTACCAGTGAGTGGCAAGTGTCAAGCTGATCTGTTGGCAGGCTTTGTAGTGGCAAGTGAGTTGATATATTCAATTGTACAGCTGTGCCTGGTGGCAGCTTTAAGTCAGAATATGACACTTATTTTACTCTGTTTGTGGCCTGTCCATGATCTTATTTACCACGTTTATCTGTGCCTCTTTCCTCTACTGTGCAGTGGTCTCAGCCAGTTTGTGGCGAGCCATCAGCTCTAGTAAAAAATAAACATCACTGAAGAGCTTCTTTGAAAAGGAGGAGAGACCAAATGATGAGACAGAAGACTCTACAATGGCCAATAAAAAGAAAGCTGCATTTAAAAGAAAGTAACAAAAGTCCTTCTTAAATTACAGGTTCACTGCAACAAGTGATTCACATTCTCCAAGCCCGCTTTTTATAACATGTGACGATAGCTATCCAATGAAGCCATGAAACTCTCAAAACTGCTTCACCCCTTGGACATCAAGCACCCTGCATTAAAAGACAAGCCTGTGGAGTTTCTCAAAAGAAAAATGTGAACACGAAGAACAGAAGCAGTTATCGAAGGCCACCACTTCATCAAATGTGTCTGCACTGAGAGCATCATTCTTTTTTTTTTTGGTACTGGGGATTGAACTCGGGACCTTGCACTTGCAAGGCAGGCGGAGGAACCACTGAGCTAAATCCCCAGCCCCAGAGAGCATCACTCTTACTGGCTGACTGCATTGCTAAAGCTTAAATGGAGTTCATCCTGCCTGCTGTTAAGGACATTTGTTGTGAACTCTTAGGATGGGGCTGCAGTTCAAAAGGTGGTGTGTCTTCCTCTTTTGGCTAGCACAGTAACTAGGTGGATTGATGAAATCACAGAGGATCACTGAGGCACAATTGTTAGAAAGGACTAATGAGTCACCATGGTATACAATCCAGGTTGATGAGTCTACCGATGTTGAAAACAAGTCAACAATGCTTGTTTTTGTGTGATGTATTTTTCAAGAGGATGTGCATGAGGGTATATTATGTGCAATTTTTTTGCCAACTAACATCACAGCTGCAGGACTATTCAAATCTTTGAATGATTACACAACAGGAAAATTGAACTGGTTATTCTGTGTAGGTATATGCATGTATACAGTGGTTGCCATGACTGGAAAGCTTTCTGGTTTCACTACTCTATTATCAAAGCTCTCTGGATTTTGTTCCCCACCCTTCTAGTAAGTGCCTGGCCTCACATGTTAATGGTACCCAATTTACTTGGGCACTTTGTCCAAAATTTAAGGATTAATCCCAATTTCATCTCCTCTCAGTCCTTCTGCCACACACATGCACATACCTCTAAACAATTGGGAATTTCTGGTTAAATAGGTCACTTCTGAATGTGAGTCTATGCACTATGGGCTAGCTTAAAAAGTGAACAATGTTTTTGCAGGATGTAATTAAAACTATCAACTGCATTAGAGTACTTGCCCTTACCCTATGTTAGTGCATGCAGCTGTGTGAGGAATGGAAACAGAGCACACAGGCCTTCTCCTATATACAAAAATGAAATGGCTTTCTAAGGGTAGCTTTTTAGTTATGTTTTCATTGCTGGAAGAAAATATCTGATACCCACAAGTTAAAAGAGGAAAAGTTTATTGTAGCTCACAGTTTTTATAGGTTACAGTCCATAGTTGGCTGGCTCAAAGGCAGAGTGACATGGCAGAGGGCCATCCCAGAGGAAAAACAGTTCATGGCAAAGCACGGCAGGCAGAAGGCAGCAAAGCAGCAAGCAGCAGTAGCAGCTGCCTCTCTTTCCCTTTTATCCCACTGAGGCTACATGCCTTTTGGGTGGTGCCACCCACATCCAGGGTGGGCTTTCCCAATATCCACACCCAGAACTATACTAAACCAATCAGAGGACTAATTTAGTCATCACACTCTTAATCCATATTCACATACCCTAGATCCAGCCATCTCCAAAAATCCCACCTATGAGCACATGAGACTTTGGAGGGCATCTAGATATAAGCTATAACAGTAGATCACTGGCCAGAGTTTTTGAGTTATGAGAGCCACTCCAGGGATTTCTTTTAGAAAAACAGTCAACTCTGGAAGCACAGAGAATGGGTTGTAAAACTTGCTTACTTGTGTAACATATTCAACCTGCTAATAACTCAATCTGTCACTTCAGGGGAGGAGACAATTGTATTCAAGTTAGCAGATAAAGTGGCTACATTCAAAGCCAAACAAATTATGAGGGTATCAAGTGAACACTGAGATTTTTGACATGCTTCAAACATTAGCAGAGATTTTGAAAGATGTGGAACCAGGCCCTTATTACTCCCAACTGGTATATGATCACTTATCTCTGTTTTCAAAAGAGTTTGAGCATTACTTCCCAACCACAAAAGATCTCCAAGCTGGAAGAAACATATCTCCAACCCATTTGTGAATAGGCCAGATGAATTGACTTTGTCTGTGCTAGAAAAGGATCAACTGCTTGAGATCACAAATGTGGTGGCCTAAAAGTATGTCTGAGTCAACTTCAAATCTCCATACATTCTGGATTAAAGACAAAATATCTTGATATTGCCACCAATGCACTGAAAAGTCTGCTTCCATTTCCAACATCCCATCTTTGTGAAGCAGAGTTTTCTGACAGTGGCCAAAACAAGACTGCAGAGTAGCCTGGGCATAAGCAACACACCTAGGTGTCACTGTCTCCCATCACCCACAGATGGAACTGTCAAGTTGCAGAAAACAAAGATCAGAGTCCCCACTAATCTGGCTCTATGGAGAGCATAGTATTATTTCATTATATATTACAATGTAATAAAAATAGAAATAAAGTCCACAATGAATGTAATGCACTTGAATCATCCCGAAATCACTCCTGCCCCTATCTAGAGGAAAAATTGCCTCCCACGAAACCAGTCCCTGGTGCCAAAAAGGTTGAGGACCACTGGATTACACTAAGGACAACTTCTTCATCTGGATTTTGTTCTATGCCAGTAATAGCGAACGTTTTAGGGCTTTCAATGATAACAAACAGCCCGCCGCAGCACGCGTGGTCTGCCACCACTGTGGTGGAGTGCGGAAGCTTGAGATTTCCCAACATATTCTTTACGACCTCCTATGAATCTATAATTATTCAGCATAGAAAAGATAACAGGGAGAGAAAGGGAAAGGAGAGGAGAAGATAGAAAAGGGACAAGCGATGGAGTTAGGGTGGGAATTGAAAGTGGGACAAGATGAATCGTCAGAGCTCTGGCCGATGCCCCCATTGTCACAGCTCTCTGGATTTTGTTCCCCAGCCCTCAAGTAAGCACCAGATTTCGCGTGTTAATGGCGCCCAATTTACCTGGGCACTTTGTCCAAAACCTGGGGATTATTTCCGACATCATCCTCTCTCAGTCCCTCTGCCGCGCACGCACACACGCACACACACACGCACACGCGCACTCACACACCGCTCTAAGCAATCACGACTTTCTGTTAATTCTACCTACCGCCTCAAATCCAACCCACTGCCCAGGTTCAGGGTTTCACATCCTTCTCACCCCTGCTGTATAGCTTCTGCACACGTGGGTGATCATGTCATTCCCTACATGGGAGTGTTCAGCAGCTCCTCCCTGCCTTCAGAGCTTCAGTGCTCTGACCCTACGTGTTGTTCCACCTTCACCTGTGTTACAGCCCCATTAAAATATCGGTGGTTCTCCAGAAGGCCTCTGCTTACCCTTGTTTAGCCTCTGTATACGCTGCTCTCCACGCCTGAGACAGCCTCATCTACCCATCCCCTCAGGTCACACATCACACTCGTTCTGAAACATTCCCTGAACTGCCTCCTCCAGCACATGCGAAGAGTAAACTGCCTTCTTCCGTGCGATGTCACAGCACCATGCCATACACCAACTGTGGCGTTTCCCAACATTACCGTAATTTTTACATATCTATCTTTCCACTAGACGATGAGCCACTTGGGGGCAAAGATCATCACCTGTGCATGCTCATGCTCTAGGAGCCAAGGAGTTATTCAACAGTTATTAGAAAAATAACTGAATCTATGCTCCAGGAAGTCATGAATTTTCATCTGTTTTGTTCATATTAATATTCCAAGTGCCTGGCACATAAGTATTTTTGAGTGAATGAACAAATGAATTAACAAATAAGACCTACCTGGTGAGAAGCCTGGGATCTCGATCTGTACGATGATATCTCTTTAGGGTAGGGTTAGCTCCCACAACAACCCGGGGGAAAGGAAAAGGGGGAAACTGTTGGCCCAAGACAGCAGAACCTTGGGCATGAAAAAGCTGATCTCTCAGCTGCTGAACTGGTGGCTGTAAGAGTTGTAATAAGGAAGAGCTATGTTAAGTAAATTAAAACAAGCAAACATCTTCTAAGACTGGCCCCTTTCAGCAGATGAACTCCTGATGAGCCTCTATATTCCAGCCACCTTAAATAACTAAAAATTCCTGAATCTCTGCCAAACACTTGTATATCTCCCTCTTGGCTATTCTTTCTGTCTGGAATGTCTTACACATACTAGGAGGCTACTTCTATTTAAAGATCCAGTCCAATTGTTTTAATCATTGGAAGCCTTCTTTTAACGTCTCCAAACAAAATCAGCTCCTTCCCTGGAGCCCCACAGCGCTTAATACTTGATCTCCCCCAACAGAGAGCGAGCTGCTTACAGAACAATACCCTATTTATTTAGGAGCTTTGGCATTAACACAGTGCCTGAAACATGGCTGTGCTTGGGCAGCATTAATGATTGAATGAAATGGTTTGCTCTCTCACATGGCCTCACTCACCTGAGCATAGTCACGGGTAGGACGTTCATGGCAGTGGCCAGGCTGCCCTGAGATGCCAGGAAGTTGGCATACTGGGTGATCCTGTAGGTTGTGGTAGGGCCTGGGCTCACCCTGGCAGAGCCCTGCAGTGCCAAGCTCCTGTGAAGGACCATCACTTTCTCCATCAGACCCTACAGGGACGACAAGGTGAGGGTCGTCAGACTCTGCAAAGCACATCTTGCTCCTAAGACCAGGACGTTCACCCAGGAACACCCTACTACCCGCAGGGGAGAAGGCAGAAGGTGATGCTAGGAGAGACATGACTGAGAAGAGCCACGTCGCCTCACCTCCTAAATGGTTAGCATGGGCTCAGACGGACCCACTGGGTCTTGGACTCGTAGACACCTGTGACTCCTGTTTTTGTTTTCTCTACCTTTCCGGGGCATACATCAGCAGCCACAGACTCTTGGATACTAATTGTTTCATGTGCGACTTTTGTGTCCTCGTGAGTCTGTGACTCCCACCTTCTCTGGTCACCCACAGAGCACTGGTACAGTTTAGATCCACAGAACTTTTCTCAGAAGCTAATAGAAAAGCTAGTCTCATAACTACTCAAATATTGAATAAACTTGTATAACTAACCTGAAATAGGAAAAACTGACAAAGGTTGGTGCCCAAGCATCTGCTGCTCAGTCTCTGCTGAGGGAAGGAGGTAATATTTCACTCCTGGGAGAAGATTCCAAGCACTGAGGGCCCTCTGCCCCTGCCTGCCAGCTTAGCTCCAGCCTGTGGCCAGAAGACTCACATCTGGTTATCCCTGCACACCTGCACCACTAGCCTTTCCCAAGAGGCTGGTATGGAGGGGCCAGGCCTACAGAGAAGAGGTACCCGCAGAGCCATGGGGTTCGAGGCCTGGTGGCATCTCGCCCAGCCCTCTACCAGCTGCTCCACATTCCCTGAGCACACATAACAGAGTCTGGCTTCAGGAGTTAGTGCCCTGCCGCCCTCCTGTTCCACGCGAGTTCCTCGGATGTCTGTAGAGATACAAACTTCATTAGTGGCACAGCTTCCCTTCGCTGCTCCTCCTTTCCCTGTTTGGAAATAAGTAGGAGACCACGAACTATGGGACGAGTAGTAGCAATGGCTCTAAGACACACTGAGGCTGACCCTGGTCTACAGTGAAGGACAAAGCTCTGCCCCAAGATGCGACGCAGGAAAGTGAAACAGAATAACAAATGATCCCTACTGGAAATAGAAGCACACATTGCAGTTCTCCTTTCCCAGCTGAGCAGATCCCAGCCCTGACAGCATGGCCTGGCCTCCCAGAGCTCAGACTGCCCTTTGCCCCCTCCTTAGAGTGCCCAGGCCCCATGCTGGAGCCACGTCACTCCATCCCAAGGCCTAGCACCACACCTACCACAAAGCTCAGGGAATTTCTCTGGCTCCGAGTATGTCAGTAGTAAGGCCAGTGCCTGTCTCCAGTTCTTCAGGCTGCAGGTACACACCAGTTCCTTCCAATTCTTCTGTACAACACAGGCGAGAAGCTGTAATGGGCCAAGAGGGAAGGAGGACTTCAGCTATCCATTCAGCAAATGACATATGCCAAGAAAGTTGCTTGTAAGCAGGCCTCCCGTTAGATCACTGAGTAGGGCTAGCAATGAGGGAGGGGTGGTTAGAGTAGAAAGAGGAGTCAGCAGATTAATACCAGTCCCAAGGTGTGGGTGTCTACCTAACAAGGCCCAAGTAATCCCCTCCCCACTCCTCTGCAAGATGGGCAGTTACCAAGGAGATTTTGGTTCTCCTCTTGGCAAAGTAGCTCTCCTGGGTCCGCTTCAGCAGATCTGTGCCCCCAACCTGAGCCAGGATGACAGCATCAACAAAGCGCTGTTCCTTCAGACATAACTCCACAGCAGGGCCCAGTTCCCCCAGCAGCAGGGCCTGGCTCAGGATTCCATCCGTGTCTGTGGGCAGAGGCAGCTCCTCTGCACTAGCCTGCCCTCAGACCCTCACTTCCTGTCCCTTCAGCCCCTCTATCTCTATATAACTCAGCCTGCCTTGTTCCAAACTAAACCCTCAAGTTTTGCTCCTTGGCAGTAAAATGTAGAGAGGTGTCCCGGGGTAACCGGGTCCAGCAGTAACTCTCCAGAGACGGGACTCAAGACAAGGGAGGCAACTCTGGCAATACCATAGGTATATGTGCCTGTTCAGTATGGGCAGGGTCACATGGAGACGCAGGATAGGAAAAAAGACTCTGGTAAGAAGCCTTCCATAGATAGGACCCACTGATGAAAGTCTGCAAGGAAAGAGAGCTGTAATTAGCATTTGAGATGGTGGGAGGCAGGCAGGAGACAGAATGGGACTGTCCCAGGTCCGAGAACTCTGGGGCCAGCTGCTCCCAGAAGAGTTTCTCTCTCGTGGGGCCAGCGCAACTTCTGTGACAGGCTCTCCATGGAGTCAAGTCTGAGGGGCCAGCCCATCGCAGGGGCAGAGGGTGCAGAGGACTCCTCTGTGCTGTTTGGAGGCCTGCACCAAGAGTGACCGGCGTGATGAAGCAGGAAATGGCCCCGAACAGAGACAGCCAGCTTAGGGTCTCCTCACCACCTCGTCCTCAGCTCTACTGGCCGGATCTTAATGGGGAAGACTAAAAGAATGACCAGGCAAGATCTGGGCAGGCCCAGTTCACGGTGCAGTCACAGCTCCACTTTAGACAGACTTCACTATCTCTGAAGCACAGACCCTGTGTTCCTCGCAGACCCCTGGGCCAGGCCCCGTCCTCCTCTGAGCTCTCCTCTGCAGTCTCTCAGTCTTCCCACCACCGGGCCAGTCCTTTCCTTTGATAGGTATAGCATATCTCTCAGTGTCACAAGTAGCCACTGCCTTACTCTTGTTCCGAGAGAGCGAGGGATTGAAGCCTCCTGCAGAAGTCGAGCTCTGAGAGCTAAGCCGAGAGCCAACAAGGCCAGCATCCTGCACTGTCCCGGGTCGGGCTGCTTGTGCTCTCACCATACCTGGCTACAGAAGGCCTGCCGTCTGCTGCTGCTAAGGTCATCTCCCTGGGGCTGAGGTCTTTCCACTGACCCCAAGTCACTCTTCAACTGCCCAGCCACCTGCATGGAGAGATCTGAGTACTGCCTTCCCAACATAAGCTCAAAGAAGCCTAGTGCACTCTTCCCACCTCCACGCCCCACCAACTAAACTCTCTAAGATCCTTCATCGACTTTCCTGGGAAAAAGCCTAACTCTGGGAGCTAAAATGCTCATACATGCATTAAATAGGCCCAGGAAGAGGTGTTCTGAGATGGTTTTGAGAGGATTTTCTTGTTCTCTGCAGCAAGTCCATGTGTCAGAGATGAAAAGCAGCTTACCTTCTTCTGAAGCTCATCTTTATCATATCCCAATAGCTTTAGGAATTTCACTCTGGAATCTTGCTCTAAAGTCACCTAAGAAACCAGAGAATATAGAAAAGTCTCCATTAATGCATGTAAATGACCCTCTCTTGCACCAAGCTGGACTTCTGCACCAGTGTACCTTCAAATATAGTTCTGGGTGCTATCAAAAGTGTCCTCAGTTGGCAATTTAACAAGACCTTGTCTCTAAATAAAACACTGAAAAAAGGGCTGGAGATGTAACTCAGTGCAACAGCCCTAGGTTCAATCCACAGTACTGCAAAAACAAAAAAATTAAAACACAAACAAAACAGTGCAAACAGAAAGGCAATGCCACTTCTCCATTTTGATTTATTGCTGGGCTCTAAGCAGTCTTAATATAATCCTTTGCCCTTTATACATGAAAACTGGAACTTCAGTTGACTCTCTAGCTCTGTTAGTCCAATCTGACAAGAGTAAAATGTCAGCTGTTTCAAAGCAACATTGCTCGTGATTAGTAGGCTGCATCTGGCTTGGAACTATGTAAACTACAAATAACTGATATAGACATCTGCTCAGGGTTTCGCTGGTTGCAATGACTCTTTTACTGGACACGTGTCCTCTGCAGGGACTGTGGGAGGTATGCTGTTGGAGCTGGTACAGAGATATCGGCCTTTGTGGGCAACCAGCTTCTAAGCCAGAGCACCTTACACACCTGCCCAATACCCATCTCATTGCCCTGCATCCAAGCTAACGTCTGGGCAGCTGAAGAAGTGAACTCTGAATTGCTGCATGAACCACTGAAAGGACTGCCTGACACTGTGCTGCTGACAAGCTTCAGTCCCTGTCACATAACTCCTGAGGAGACTGAGGTCTGAGTCTCAATATACCGTTGGGAAGACAAACGGTACAAGTTGTACTGACAGAGTAAACAAAGTCCGGTTTCCACTCTGTGAGAATAATGAGAGCCAAGAAGTGCTGACGCTTCCATCTAATCCAGGTGAGCTGCCCTGGGAACTTTATTCCATGCTAAACTATGAATCATGACTATAATCTTTCACAGTCTCCCTGGACTCCCTCCTCCTTCAATGCTCTTCCCTTGGAAACATTTCTCCACACTCAGCCTCAGGAGCCATGATGGCGGACAGCTCCTAGGCAGCTTTGAAATCAGAATCCCCTCTGTCCGAGACACAGCCACCTCCTCTGTTCAGCAGAGCAAAGCCTGTCCTTCTGACCACTCCTATTCTCTTTCCCACCTCACCATTCCTGGAATTTGTATCCCACTTACACCAAAAGCATCATTCCTACTCTTCTTCCTACATCTTGCTCAAATCTTTTTCTCTCTCCCAGAGAAAAATCCACCTAACGCTTTACTATTTCCGAAGCACAGATTGAATCTCTCTCAGACTCCCGAGACAGGCCTTGTCATTTTTTCATTCTTCTCTATAATCCCAAAGAGTCAGACAGTCTTCCTACCACCTGACCAGCCAGCTGCTTCCCTATCTTCCTTCAGATGTCTCATTTTCTCATTTCCTTTGATAGGCACGGCACTCCTGACGTCATAAGCAACTCACACAACTTAGAACTGGAACCAATTCCCTGCCTCCACAGTGGTGGCCCCTGAACCCTGGGGCCCACACAGGACTTGCCTTGGGTTACCTGAAATAAACTCAAAGGCTTCTTATGATGATGTACCTTTGCAGCTAATCTTTTCCTCTTTTTCTTTCCTTCCTGTCTTCTTCCTCCCCATCACCTTATCTGCCCTTTGGCATGATACTGTGAAAGTCTTCACCACAGCTTTGGTAAAGTCCCCAGGACATCAGCCACAGCAGCAATGAAGGAAAAAGTCTCTTGTTCACCTCATGTTCACCAGAGGCCTCTGAGCCTCTGGTAAAGGGTGAAGATTCAGTGTCTAGAGGCTACAAAAAACACCCACTGGAGGTTAGAGTCTCGACAGTCTGGGTCACAGTGTAATCGCACATCTCCTGAAGTTGACAACGGTTGGGGTTTTGGGCTTTAGGGAACCATTTATAAGCAGTCAGCCTGTAACCCTCCTACCTTCAGGAACTTCCAGAGCATCTTCTCACTTGGCAGTGAAGCTTGCTGGCTCTTGTTCTGACAGTAATTCAGGAGATTTCTTGATCCCAAGGCCTCCTGCAGCTCAGCCGCCCTCTTCAGGAATTCAGACTCTGTGGTGACTTGGCTGACGAAGGCAGGGCAGGGCAAGGCTGCGGCATGTGCTGGGCAGCAGTGCTGGGAAGGCCAAAAGTAGCCAGTTCCCCCAAGCTGGCGAGAAACGTCAGAAGGGAGAAGGGTGGGCTTAGAGCTTAAGTTAGCCAAGAGGTAGCCAAGTCAGGGTCACAGGGATGCTATCTGTAGGAAAGCAATAAAAGGAGAGCTCCTGGGCTGGATAGGGTCAGGAGCTGAGTAGAGAATGTGCCCCATAGCAAACCCACTTCTGCATTCTTAGCGCCACCACCTGCAAATGTCACCACCTAGTGCTTATCTCCTTCTCTCCTGGGCCAGTACTACCACTCTCCTCGGAACCTGGCCTAAACACCTCAGCATGATCTCAGCCTACACTCACTCCAGCCAAGCAAAAACTTTCTTCAGTGGTTCAATGCTGGTTCAGTGTCTCTCATGTCTTCAAGATCCCTCCCATCCCATTCCCACTGCTACCACACCCAGATTGCTAGAAGAGTTTACCAACCTTTGTTTTCTTGTTGTTGTTGTTTTCTTTCCCTCCTCCAACCCAGGTCTGAGATCTCAACCTACAGCTTCTACTATCTAGCTGCTACTCAGGATCTTTGAGGGGATTCACAAGCTACAGGAGAGCACTTACATTCCTCTGCCTAAAAACCCTAAATGCACAAAACTCCACAAAGTCAGCCAAACCTGTCTTTCTCTGCACCTCTTTCTTGCTGCTCATTTATGTGATTGCTTCATTACCCTAAAATGCCCAGTCATTCCTGCCTCTGTGCCTTGACCCACACCTGCACCCACATCTGCAGCACCCTTCTTGCCAAATCTGATACTTTATGAAAGCATCTAGCCCAAAGGAGAAGCCTGAACCAGGTCCTTCCTCTAGCAGTTGTCAGCCATGGGAGCACATTCAAGCTCCCATAGAGACCACCAGGCCACCAGATGGATCCCAGACGATAATATCATGAAGTCTGGGACAGTGAGGAAGCCAGCATCAAGATTTTTTAAACCTTCAGATTATTCCACTATATAGCCCAGGCTGACAACTATTGCTTTACTATTTCCTTTCCTAGGACTCACCTTTCCCTAATAAAATTCAGTCAGAATTACTTCATCTCTGGACTCCTACAGCACAAAATCTATACCATGTCTTAGTGCTTCACAAAACCATCTCAACTTCTGATCTGTATGGTGCTCACATCCATCCTCATCCGAGGCTCATCACAATTCACTAACTGAAGCTAGGCAGGTATTACTATATCTGCTTTATAAATAAGAACAAAGAAGTCCTGAGGGGTTAAATGTCTTGCTCACGGTTACCCTGCTCATAAACGAGGGAGCTTTGATAAGAAGTTGGCCTCTTGGCCTCAGGCTTCTTCACCTCACTAACCTCCTCCTCCTCCTTTTCTCTTCACTTCGCGTTCTCTTGTGTATGTTAGTCTTACCTTCCTAATAAAACTGGGTTCTAAAAACAAGAACCTCTACTTTTATGCATCTGTCTTCAATTCAAATCTAATATTGAAGGCATTGTACTAAAGCAGTGATGGCAAACCTTTTAGAGCTTTCAATGGTAACAAACAGCTGGCCGCAGCATGTGTGCCACAGGTTCGCTACCACTGTACTAGAGGCTTCAGAGCCTCAGACCAGCAGCAAAGATATCATCTGAGAACTTGTTGGAAATCAAATATTGAGCCCTACCCCAGACCAAATGACCCAGAATCTGAATTTTAATACGATCCTCGTGTCATTTGCATGCACATTGAAGTTTGAGAAACACTACTTTAAGGCTATAAAAATCAACAAGATATGGTGCCTATCCTTATGGAGTTTATTATGTAGTAAGGTCTCCAGATATGTGTGTAAATATAGTACAGACAGAACAGACCATTACAGGAATATAAATCTGTGGATTACAAAGGAAGGTTAATTTTCTTTTGTTTCTTGAGACAGGGTCTTGCTTTGTGGTTTAGGCTGGCCTTGAACTCACAGCAATCCTCCAAGTGCTGGGATTACAGACATGCACCACCACACTTCACAGGAAGGTTAATTCTGACAGGGTTAAAGACAGGCAATATGGAGGAGATGGTATGCAAGTGGGAGGCCCTGAAAAGCCATAGCAGGCCTCAGTGAGCCAGGCGGGCAGAGTATAAGCAGAGGCAAGACAGTCAAGGAGTTATTAATGGGTGAAAGGATCGGACATGGCTGGGATGTAGGAAGTACATGAGAATAAGACGGCAACCAGACTGGAAAGGTAAGCCCTGTGCACACTCAGTCTTGAGTCTACAAAGCAGCGAGGGACCCAACTTGCTCTTTGAGCAGGGGAAGCACAGGATAAAGTCTACTTTTTTTTTTCTTTCCTTCTTTGTATTCCTTGCCACCAGTCCAGTCATGTAAGGCTTAGAAAAATCTCAAGTAGAATCTTAAGCCATCACCCACAGCGGGGAGGTCTAAGCCAATCAATACCTTTAAGACAAGCCTGGCACAGCAGACAGGGTTCAGGATGGACAAGAGGGTAGAGAGATCAGTTAGAGCAACTGCTTGAGAGGTAGAGTAGAACCTGACCCTGGACAAAGGCAGTGGAATGGACCTCCAGTGGAACTTAGCTTCTTGCTAAGCACATGGGCTGCTTCACACACAAGATCCCACCGCATACCCATGAAGCTTACAGCAAAGGAAACACCTGCTGGCCTTCAAATCCATCTGAGGGGCTTTCCCAGGGGAGGTACTCGTGATGCTCGGGCCCCTTGCCCTGGCACCTGCAGTGGTGGGAGAGGCTGGCCTTTGCTGAAAGAAGAAATCCGAGGAGAAAGGATAGCTGCATCGCTGGCCTGAAGTGGCAGCTTTGCCAGAAACTCCACCTACAAACTCCATTTCTGGAGGAGCCCTAAGACCTAGAGAGGCCAGACTCCCACATCTAAGAGATGGAGATGGGACTGGAGTGAGGGTGGGGCTCCTACGCAGTGGGTTCCTAGAAACCCTATTCCATTTGAAGTCTACAAGGACCGGAAGAGAGAGGGAAAGAAAATAGCCCAGGTTCCTGTGACAGCTGTCTAAGCATGGAGGCCCAATATTCCTGAAATATCCCAGGGAACATCTAGTAAAAGAATCAAGGTGAAGGTCTCCACCACATCGTGTCAGAAACTGACATCCTCCCAGGAAGATGGGCCATGGAACAAGGTACAGCCTTCCAAAGCCCTGGGCTCTGGCCTCCCCATTGCCCCCACTTCTTCCCAGGCCATGTGCCCTTCTCTCTTGCCCAAAACACAGGTAGCCCCTTCCCTCCAGCACCTTACATTGAGCCCTTCAAACCTTATCAGCCTGGACTTCCCAGCTCCAACCCATCACAGAGTACAAACTGATCCAGCCGTCAAAGGAGGCAGCAGAGAACATTGAAGGGTCCCGAGGGCAGCACTGCACGTCAGAACACCAGCTGCTCAGTGCGGACAGTTTATACACCACCTAAGGGAACAGAGCTACTGGGTGTCACCGAGTCCAGGAGACTCTGCCTTAAGTAAGGCAGCCCAAACACATAGCTGGGGCCCTCTGCCATCTCATCTCCATGCCACTGGGCCTAAAGAAAGGTCACCCTACCTCGCTGCTCCTCAGGTTCCAGCACAAGATCTGGTTGTCCTCTGCACTGCTGAGTAAGAGCTCAGCATCAGCCTGGTTCCACGACACTGACAAGATCCCCCTAAGAAGGAACAGAGAGACAGAGAGAGCAACTAACATTTGCTAAATGCCCACTCTAGTAAAGTGCCTTATGTATTTCAGGTCAATCTCAGTGTCCAATTAGTGGTCTGGTTTCATTGAAAATGAGGCTTCGAAAAATTAAATCACTTTCAAGAGCTCCACAGAGAGAACCCAAGTCAAACTCCAGGGCACTGCACCACTCAGCCTTCTTAGGTCACTGCTGGAAGGCCTACTTTGCACAATTAGAGCAGGATCCTGAATCTGTAGGAGGCACATGGAACCCATTCCTATAGTGCTTTTGGTGAAGACCCAACCCTCAAAAGTCCCCAAGGACACACAAAGGCACATGGTCCTTCTGTCGAAAGAACAGCCGAAGAAGTCCAGCTGCAGAGGCAGACCTGGTCACTGGGTCCCAGGAGCCAAGCTGCTCTTCAGAAGTCCTGGAGAAGCTCGCCTCATCGCTCAGACAAATGAGCGTGCCCTCCAACCAGAGCCTAGGGGTGCTCTCGGAAGGACTGGCACACTGTGGGTCTCCAGTGTCCTACCCAAGGTCTGTGTGACGGGCCCAGTGCCCGGGGTACTGTCGGAGGCAGTGCAGCCTTTATGAGCTGCACCACCGGGACGTCTCTGGGTGTTGAGTGTGCCCGGAGAAGACTGGGCGACCTCGGCCCTTCCTCATTCTCGCTTGCTCCCTGGCCACAAGGTATTTTGCTCTGCCACAAGCTGCAGCCATGGTCTGCTGCCTCACCCCAGGCCTGAAGACAGTGGGATTAATCAGTCATGAACTGAAACCTGCAAAACTGCTCACTCAGACAAACCTTCCCTTTTAGGTTACTGCCTCAGGTATTTTGCTATAGTGATGACAAACTAACACAGGAGTGAGACATGGGCTCAAACACTTACAATCCCATTGCTACTCCCTGACAGGAGATGGAACCACAGGCTCTTCTCCACACCTTCAGGTCTCAAGGAACGCATCTTCGCTAGGCTGGAGCTAGCACTGGCCATGAGTTCACTGCAATGGCCTGGAAGCTAGAATACTTGGTAGCTAAAGTGAGGCACTCACTGCCTCCTGTCCGGGTCACTTGTACCAAGACGTGAGTGGGTTTTGAGATGTCACCTGCTGTGGTTGTCTAGCACCTTCAGAGGTGAGGAGGCAAAGCACAAGTCCCACAACTGAAGCACAGGAAGACGGTCATCCTCTGAGCACAGCATTAACTGAGTGGCTATGTCTGGGTGCCAGGCCAGGCCTGAGCAATGCATCTGTGAACAAAACAGGCCCCAGTGGGTGATGTAACCTGACTCTTCTAGTTATGAACCTTTTCTTCCCAGTTGGAACGGGACCACTGTGAGGGCAAGTTTGGTGTCTCTTCCACGTGACTAGGAATACCACAGCCATCACTCTTAGCAGGAAATATACTAAGAGGCTGAATCCACATGTCCAGAAGTTAGAAATGGAACACTGGTCTGGAACAGAGCAGCTCTAACTGATCAGCATAAGAGAGCAGGCAGAGCCCAGGCCTGTACTCTGGCTTCCACTCCCTACCCTGCTGCGGTGGTCGCTGACTTTGATGACAGGCTCATTCTTCCTGAGATCCCATACAACCGCCAGGCTGCTGGGGTGCGCAGAAGGCAGAGCGTGCTGGACTTCCGGTTCCAAGAGAGTGCCCTGCTGTCTTCCGAGGGCTGCAGAGTCAGGGTAGTAGGGAGGACCACTCATCATGCCATGGACCAGGAGGCCTCTGCTCTTCCACTGCTCCAGAGTGCACATGGGGCCCCCCACACTAAGACAGTCTTAGGGAGGTGGGGGCTGGATTTTCCCAGGATGGTCCTTTAGGCTCCTGGTGTAGAAGTGGGGGAAAGGCAGACATGCTTGGGTTTTCCCCGAGCCCAAAGTTCTCCTGAGAGGATACAGTCAAGATTTTAAAACAGCCCACCTGCTGGGAATTGAGCTCAGTGGTTCCGCCACCTGCCACAAAAGCACAAGGACCAGAGTTCGATCCCCAGGACCAAAAAACAAAAACAAAAACAAAAAAACCCCAGCCCTCTTATCTAACATTAAGAAAGAGGGATAGAAGGAGGAAGGTGAAAGAGGGAGGGAAACATAGGTACTCAAGACACCTAGATAATGTGAGAAAGAAGGAAAAACCAATGCTACTTTCAGGGTATGAGGTGCTATCAAATTCATATCTAATCTACCTCACAATGCCATAAACATAAGAGAGAGAAAAGCCAGGAAATTGGAAAAAAAAAAAAAAGGCCCAGTTAGACAGAAAGACACACTCAGAAGACACACCAGACACCAAATGCATGGAAGACAACACTCACCCTTCCCACACAGAGGACAAACGCATGCTCAGGCTCTCCACTGAGTCCAGGGCCGCAGGCAACTCTGACCAGCCCACACTGTGCCGACAGCATCCCCACCCCTTTCTCAGAGTTATCTGTACCCTTGCCCTTTATCTTCCTCCCAGAAACTCAGAACAGCTAAGAACCACAAACCAATCACTCCACACGCTGCCTCGGCCACACCCGCTGTGCCCGTTCTCATCTGGCCAGTAGCATGTTAATCTGTGAAGTTTTATCGCCCTCCAGTGGTAAAGCCTGAAATCTCTTGTGCTCTAGCTGGCTCCAGAATTCAAAACTTCGCCTGGGAAAATCAGCTACACGCCTTAAGCAGCAGCCCAAGTCGGGGGAAGGGGAGTCCTCACCTGTAACTTGGATCCTGGGGTCATTGGAACACTCAGGCTACTCACATCCCAAATGAAGATTTCAGAATCACTGGCCCCTGAGGCGAGGAGGTTTCCCTGTACGGATAAGGCATTTGGAGGCACTATCCCAGAAAGAGATGTGATCAAGGAAGAGGTAAAGGGCCCACATTTGGAATATCCAAAGCCTCCCCTGCTGAGCTTGGAAAAGCCTCAGAGGCCACAAGTGAAAGCTTCCATTCAGACCTACTGTTCCATTGCTTGGCTATATGTGATTCACTAAAATGTAGTGCCTGGAAAGGATTGAAGTCGAGGGCTCTCACAGGCCCTGTGTGCTTCTGTTTCTGGGCAATCACAGGCTCCTTTCCTGAAGACAGGATGTGAGTCACATTGTATAGAGTAAGCATGCCATTATCCCCGCTGCCTGCAATAACCCCAGAGCTTTCCAGAAGCCCACTGCCAAAGCTCCCCCAAATCAGCTTGTGAAACCTAGAAAAAGTGGGAACTGGCATCAGTACAATCTTAGGTCTATGTCACAAACAGAGGACAGGTATCTTTGCCAGACTCTGTCATCATGTGGGTATCCCCACCCCATGCTGGGACCTTCCTGTCTCTTTCATTTCCCAAGCAGAAAAGGAGGTCTCCACTGTCTGGTCCTGCCCTTTCCTGAAAGAATATTCCATCTATGGTACACAAAAAGCCAGGAAGCCATGGCTCTGAGTTGTGTAGGAGTGTTTTAAAAAATTTTTTTTAACATTGGGGTTATAGGGGACCTGTGATCACTACTTCAAATAATTAACCTTCACGAGTCAAATAAGTAATAATAACAACAACCTACACTTCCTGATAACAGTACTCATTATGTACCAGGCATTGTTCTGAGTGCTTTACATGTATTAGCTGATTTAATATTTAACAGCTCTCTGAGATATTATTATCCTCATTGTCATCCAAGGGAACTGTAGCTCAGAGAAGCTACACAATTTTTACACACAGAGCTAGTAATTTCATCCTCATTTTGGAGCTACAAAGTGGCAGAGTCAAGGTTCAAAGTCAGGACAGTCTTACTGCAGAGCCTGAGCTTTACACCTTAAAATACTGCCTCCCATTGATATAAAGATCCAAACTTTCCTGTAACTGATAAGAAGCAGGCCTCCTAGGCTAACAATTACTGTCCTCTTCTCTCTCAAACTAGAATGAGGGAAAAAATAAAACAGGACCTCCTCACCACATATCTCTCCCACGAGGCTGCCATGGGGCAACCTTAGAGACAGAGGCATGAAATGATAAATGTCCTAATTGGGAAACATTTTTCTGGTGTCTGAGGATGTTCTAAAAAGACATGCATTAAAAAAAAAAAAAAGACGGACCCTGGTTCCCCTGCAGAGGGTTTCAGTCCCCTGCAAAGGCAGGTATGTGAGCTCCCTGAAGCCTGATGGTGGGAGTCTGTCTCCCACCACACAGCCCTTCAGAGAAGCCAGATTTCATACCACATGACATCACAAGATCCCTAAGTGGAATGAAATATTCCCACACCCTGGAAACAGCAAAGAACTTGAGTGGGGTGATCAAGCAGGAGCCTGTTTGTCAGGCATCCAAGCAAAGTCAACCTGCCAGGACTGCAGAGCTGAGCACCAGTTCAGAGGGCCAGCAACTAAAGGAGAAGGGGAGCCAGGGATTCAGCTCAGTGGTTCCGTCACCTGCCTCACAAGAGCAAGGACCCGAGTTCGATCCCCGGCACCAAATAAATAAATAAATAAAGGAGAAAGGCATAGCTGACAATGGCAGCTCCAAGACTACATGCAAAAGGTAGCTATCTACCATTGCAGATTTTTCATGTGGCAGAAGAATGTGTCCACACTGGCTCAAGAGGCTGCCATGTCATTGAGGGTGACAGCAGAGGGCAAGCATCAGAGTACCAGAGAAGCTCATGACAGGTCACACAGGAACCAGAGCAGGATACAGCCAGAAACAACACTCACAAGAATGGGGAGGTCAGGCTGACCTCAGTACGGTCAGAGCACCAGGCATGCACACAGATCCCGGCCCTCAAGATGGGGTCACAGATGAGGGCCGTTACGTCAGAGGGGCTGAGCTGCAGAACCCCAGGTGTGACAAAATGGTTTTCTTCTATCTACTTTCAGAAAGCACATTTCTGTTACTCATCTCACTGATGAGGGGAAAGCTGACACCTGTAGAAGCTGTGCTAGGGAGCACCAAAAAGTGGAAGCACCGGCTTGAGTTAAGCAAGGGAGGAGGCTGGCTTAGTCACTATTATCATTGCTGGGATAAAATTCCAAACACCTGCAACTACAAGAAGCGGAGGTTTAGTTTGGCTCACATTTCGGTCCCTAGTCAGCTGGCTCCAAGGCAGGACCACGTGGCACAGGGGCATGGAGGAGGCCAGCTGCTCACCTCATGGAAGTCTGAATGTAGAGAGCTGCGGGAGAACTGGGAAGGGAGAATGACCCTTCAAGGCCAAACCCCATGACCCACTTCTTCCAACCAGACCCCACCTCCTGACAGCAGGCAGCTGTAAGCCAGCATGACTCAGTCACTGTAGGGAGCAGGGGAAGGGGACGTTACCAGAACCTCTGCAGTGAGTCCTAGTCTCCTGTGAGCCACGGCAGCACACAGCGAATTACAGGAAAGGTAGACAAATGAGACTGAGAAGAAGCTGAGCTTTGGGTCTGATCAGTGCTGCTCTGGGCAGCAAAAACAAAAGACCCCTAGCGTGCAGCACCCTTTATTCAGTACATGGGGAAATAGATGTAACAAGTGAAAAATAGAGTTCAATACTTCACATTGGGATAAACAAGGTGTAACAAAAGGCTGGGTGGGGGTGACGGAAATCTAAGAACAATGAGGAACTATGCAGATGAAGATTTGGCTCCTCCCAGGGCGGCTCCCGCAGGTGTGGTCTTGTCCTGGAGCATTACAGCATCACGGGATCATTGAGATCTCCCTTGTGACCTGAGGCCAAAATGGAATTATGTCTTGGAGTGTTATAGCTGGCCTGTAGGCCGGAGAACCAGGCCTACTCAAATGATTTTTCCCTAGAATTATGTAGCATTGCTCCCAACAAGTCACCTCCCAATCCCATGAGGGCCTGAGGGCCATTTTAGGTCCAAACCCAGAACAGACTTAGCTATCACCCAGTGAGCTCAAGGAGTGTCAACCACCTCTGGCCTGCCAAGGGACAAAAACTGAGGGCCGCCCACTGGGACACAGAGAGGGGAGTGACAAGACAAAATGTTGACAAATGATGTGTCTAAGTGAAGGGCGTATAACTTTCCATAATTTTCCTTTTTTGTGTGTGGTACTGGGGGATCAAACCCAGGGGTTTTCTACCACTGAGGTATATCCTTAGCCCTTTTTCCAAAATTATTTTTTATTTTGAGAGAGGGTTTTGCTAAGTTGTCCAGGGCTTGAACTTCCCATCCTCCTGCCTCAGCCTCCCAGAGTGCTAGAATTACAGGTGTGCACCACCGCATCCAGTTTTTTGTATGGTGGTGTTTTAACCTTACTTTTTTTTTTTCTTTTGGTACCGGGAATGAAACTTGGGACCTGGCGCTTGCTAGGCAGGCAGCAGAACCACTGAGCTAAATCCCCAGCCCCCTTAACCTTACTTTCTAAAAATTCAAACCTCACACTGACACACACCTGTAATCCTAGCACTATGGGAGGCTGAGGCAGGAGGACGGAAAGTTCAAGTCCCTCCTGAGAAATTTAGAGACTCAACAAGAATTCAACTCAAAAAAGGGCTGGCCATGTAGCTCCATGCAATGGCCCTAGGTTTAATCTCCAGTACCACACACACACACACACACACACACACACACACACACACACAAAAGAAAAAAAAGAAAGGAAGGAAGGAAAAAAAGGACTTTATCCTAAAAATAGGGACAGAGAGATTTAAGGAGAAGGTATAGGAAAAAGGATTAAGAGCTTATCCAGGAAGGTGGGGATTTTGTGTGTGTGTGTGTGGTTTTTGAGACAGGGTCTTGCTCTGTATTTCAGACTAACCTTGAACTCACTACATAGCCCAGGCTAGCCTCAAACTCACGGAGATCCTCCTGCCTCTGCCTCCCAAGTGGTGGGATTACAGGCATGTACCACCATGCCCGACAGGAATTTATTTTAAACATGAGAATACAGGTGGATTTCTTTGCTAGAGGGTTTCCAAGGACAATGATGACAGTAATGGAGACAATATGGCATAGTGGAATAATGACTGGGTGAGGCATGGGTTTGGTGAAAAAGGCAGCAGAGGAAAGGGGATGACTTTGCAAACCGTATGTAGTTAATAATGAAGAGACACAGGAAGAGGTTAAAAGAAAAACAAAGGAAAGGAGCTGAGATTGCAAAGGAAAAGCGAGGACAGACCAAATGTGAGACCTAAATCTGGGTCTCAGCAGGTTCTTAGAAGTCATTTTCTATGACTTCTTATACACGCAAAAACCTAAGACAACTAGCTTGACTTAACACAGTGTCACAGATCTACTGGCCAAGGCTATACCCCAACACAACTAAAAGTTCAAAGAGATCTAAAACATTGCAAAATAAGGGATGCTGTCATAAAGCAATACATGGACTCAAAAACTGGCAAACCAACCTTTCATTATTAGGTTAAACCATGAAAAGAAAGAAGAGAGTGTGCTTCTGCTTAAATATTTAATCTCTTAGAGGGACCAAGAAAGATACAAGAAGGGCTGGGGATTCAGTTCAGCAGCACCACTCCTGCCTCGCAAGCGCAAGGTACAGAGTTCAATCCTTGGTACCAAAAAAAAGAAAGAAAGACAAATACACAAAGGGTTCATCAATCATCTGATAGAAGGCTGCCTTCTAGCCCAGTTATCTCCTTATTGATGATTTTTCTTTCTTTTTATTTTTTGCTAAATCCTTGGCAGCCCATTTATCTCTAAAGCAGGATGGACAAGATCATTCACTGGACTGTACGAAAAAGATGCATATATTTAATCTGAAAAATTATAGAAAACATACTTCATTAATAGTATAGTAATACATGTATATTTTATACTGACTATATGAGTATAATGCATATTTATATTTTGTCTAATGATGTAAATATCTACAGACCATTGCTTCAAACTAAGTCCCACCTTTAAAAAATCTTTTAAAAACCAGGGATTTAGCTCAGTGGTGCCACACCTGCCTCAAAAGCACAAGGTCCTGAGTTTGATCCCCCGTAAAAGGCAGTGGAATGGAAAGAAGGAAGCTTTGGACTCAAGAGTTTCAGTTCCCTCCTATGTAAAATGGAAATAATGGTACTGTCACTTCGGTTTATATTGAGGAACAAATTAAACATACAGGACCCTTAGCATAGTGTCTGGCATACACATAAGTATTCACTGAATAACGGTACCTGGCCTTTTAAGGCCTAGAAGACCTTCTAGCTTTTTCTGCTAACAAGAAAGAGAAGGAACAAGTCTGTCCTCATTGTTGTTACACAGTATCACACTGAAAACCAGAGTACCAGCCTGCCAGAGCCGTGAAATCCATGGGCACCCAAATAGTGCCTAAGAACAATGAGGAGAGGGTCATTTGTTCTCCTCCTCCTTGTTGGCAGAAAAGGGCGGGCGGGGGATTTAGCTCAGTGGTCCCGCTGCAAGCTCAAGGACCGGAGTTCGATCACTGGTACCAAAACAAACAAACAGAAAAGGGTGGTACTGTGTAAGGTTGTTAGCTTCACCTAACACAAAGGGAAGAGCTAAGGGGGGCAGGAGGCAACATCTCTAGCGCAAAGGGAAATCGAGTACATACATGCACTCTATTACACACAGTCAGCATCAGACTGTTGCTACTGCTGCTGACCAGGAGCAGCAGAAATGTGGAGGTAGTTCATTTCTAAATCCTTTTGCAAAATAAGCCCAAAATTAACTTGCTTCCTACTTGGTGGAACTCCTCCTCCCCTCCCTTGTCGCTTCCTGTACACACACTATTCCCAGGATTCCCCAGAAGTATCTTCAACAAGCTCTGCCCTGCATACCCATCAACAGTCCAAAGTACCTGCTTGAGGCAGAAAGAACTCCTTTGTGTTTCAAGTCCAGAGAAGGGTCCCTGAAATCAATCTCATAGATTTCCAATGTGCCTTTTGTGCTAAAAGAGGCATCCAGCTGCTGGGCAGATGTTCCTAAGCACAAGAAAAAGTCAAGAAGCAGCATATGAGCAACAATACACGCAGGTATAAATGGTTTAGAGTGAAGAGGAGAAGAGAAGAGAGTTGAATGTACATACTCCTTTCCTTTTCAGGGCGATTCTTTTTTTTTTGGTACCGGGGATCGAACTCCGTTCCTTGCTTGCTTGTGCAGCAGGTAGCAAAACCACTGAGCTAAATCCCTGGCTTCCTTCCTTTCCTTTTCAAAGGGTAAACTCCAAGAGAAAGGGAGGGAGGGGAGGAGAGGGAAGGAGAGGGAGGAGAGGAGAAGGGAGGGAGAGGGGGAGGGAGAATGGGAAGGGGGTGGAAGGGGGCGGGAGATCCCTAGACTTGAACCATAGTCCAAGGCTGGTCCCAGGTACCTAAAACCCACTACCCCCTAGTTTATGCTGTGAATTGTTACCATCCAAATGCTTTGATACTCAATAAAGAATTTTACCTGCTAAGACATCCCTCAACCTATGTACTTCTAGTATCACCATACCTGTGGCCAGACACACCGGGTACTGGCTGGCTAGGCTCCACATTTGGACAGCTGGCCGCTCAAGTTCCTCCAGCTTCATGGTCTGTCCCATAGGTGGCAGAAAACAGACATGGCTCTTGGCCCACTGAAAACGGAAACTAGCAAGCTTAAGGGTCAGATCCAGAGAGCATCTGGATCATGAGGCAGGGCACATCAGGACAACGCAAGAGTGACAAGTACAAGACCTCTAAGGACTGTTCATTTACAGTTACTGAGATCTAATTCTTTAAACCCCAAACGATATTTAACCACACTGACTGCCTCAGGACCAAAGGTGATAACCATCGAGCCAGATAATTTCTCAGTGATTCTGTCCATTTCCTTGGCTTTAAATATTGCCCATATGCTGACAGTTCCCACATTTATAACCCTAACAAGAATCTCTCATCTGAGCACCAAGTTCTTACATGTACTTGTTAACTAGTTCTTTTGGGATATAGCAAAGATACATTAGTTTGCCTAAAATGGAAAACTCTGTTCTAACCTCTCTTCCCACACCATTCAGTTTTCCCTCCACTTTTCTTCACTTTGGTAAATGGCACCGCTAATTCACCCAAGTGCTCAGCCCCAAAAACCTGAAAACCACCCTTCATCACTCCTTCTCCCTCATCATCCTCTTCTAATCCATCACTCAGTCTTCCTAATTTTACCTCCAAAATACCCCTGGTCTGTCTATTTTTCTCTGTCTCCACTGCCACCAGCTTACTTGAAGGTGCTGGCATGTCGCACCTGGATCATGGCAACAGTTTCCAACTGATTGTCCCCTTGCTACTCACGCCATCATCCAAATCATTCTCTACACCGAAGCAAGAGTGAAGTTCTGAAACAAAGAACAGATTGCGGCATTCCATGCACAAAATCTTTCGATGATCTATTATACTCAGAATAAAATTCAAGCTCAGCCTACCATTCCAACCTCATCTCCTACTACGTTTCACCTTACTCGTTTCTCCCACAGTAGAGCTTTTGCAAATTACGTTCACTACCCTCTTAATACTGTTCCTTTCACTCCGCATGACTGGCTCTTTACACCCTCCACCTCGCTGCCCGGGATAGAACTCGGGAGTTTGCCGCCACTGAGCTAAATACCCGGCCCCTGACTAGCTCTTTATTACATCTTTCTGGCTTCAAGGTCTGACTTTTTCAGAGGTGACCCACCCAAAAACCCTCAATTCTTTGCTTAGCCTTTTATATATATTTGTATTTACGCTGTTGGTCTCTTGCACTAATGTGTAAACTCTCCAAGTGCCAACACTCCTTCCGCTTTGTTTTACCGTAACTGCTGCCCAGCGCAATGACTGGCACTGAAGTGTGGTACTTGAAAAAACAGCCTCTGACCGACTGCTCCCTGTGCAGTCACCAGCGCCACCTGCTGGTCACAGCCATTTTCGCGTTTCTTGGGCGATCCCCTGGTGACGAACGCAGGAGGGGCAAAAGCAATTGTGCGTTCCACTTCACATCCCAGTGTTTCTCTCGGTTGTTCTACACGTTAAGCACCACCACTATTCCCGCTTCCTGAGAAGACACCCGGACAGGCCGAGAGGTGAACCGGCCGGCCCAGGGACACTCGGACCCCGAGTGTCGGGCCCCGCGGCTGGCGGCCTGGGACCTGGCGCCGGAGCAGAGCGGCTCCTCCGAAGCCCGCGTTCACGCCGGCAGGGCTGGGCTGGCGCTGGCAGTTGGCGGCGCGGTCCCCGCGCTCTGGGCTAGCGGTAGTGACCCCGCGCCAGCGGTCCGCAGTGGGGGGCGGCGGCCCCGGGACCCACAAGGCCGCGCCCCACCCCAACCTGGCCGGACCCACCTGCGCGGCGGCGGCGGCGGCGACAGACAGCGGACAGACAGCGGACAGACAGCGGACAGCGGACAGACAGCGGACAGACAGCGGACAGCGGACAGACAGCGGACAGCGGACAGACAGACAGAGGACAGACAGCGGACAGCGGACAGACAGCAGACAGCAGACAGCGGACAGACAGCAGACAGGGGACAGCAGACAGCGGACAGCGGACAGACAGCAGACAGACAGCGGACAGCGGACAGCGGACAGACAGCGGACAGCGGACAGACAGCGGACAGCGGACAGCGGACAGCGGACAGACAGACAGC
>NW_004624831.1:191624-338413 GCF_000247695.1 Heterocephalus glaber
TTGAAGATGGGTGAAAACCAAGGGCTTTCTCTAGTGCCAGGCACTAGGTCCCTCTGTGACTACTGTGATAAAGCACCTGCAGCTGTCCTGGGAAGTAATGTCTGGTTGCTTTGGCCAGCGTCAATCCTGAGCTCAGACTCCATGGATAGGGAGAGAGAAAAGCTGGCTGGCTTTCTTTAAAAATAATAATAAAAGGGCCGGGGATTTAGCTCAGTGGTTTTGCCGCCTGCCGGGCAAGAGCAAGGACCCGAGTTCAATCCCTGGTACCAAAAAACCCCAAAAACAACAACAAGAAACCCAAATATTTTTCACATTTCCGAATTTTCTGAGTGGCTTTATTGTTTTGCCATCATGCCATTCAAACTGCACCTTTGCATGACTCAGTGAGGAGACAATGACTTCCAGCCCTCAGGACCTACCAGTGCCTTGTATTTTCCGTAACAAGCCCCCTAAGTTGGCAAACACACACAAGAAGTGCTTCCACTGCATATTCTGTTAATTTACCAATAATCATCTTCAAATGTCATTTATCACAGAAAATTAGACGAATTTAGTGCAAGTAGAAAAATACTGACTGCCGCCATCTGAATGTTTATTTAATTTCTATTTATTATAATAGTAAAACAAAAAACTCCAAAAACCCAAAAGGAACAAGAGCCTCAACAGTATCCCCATTTCACCCACAGATGTTGTCATATTCCCATTCTCCCCCTCTGTGATTCTCTTGCTTTGCTTCCTTCTGTTCCTTAGTTTGGCAAATGGAAGACTAAGGCATGAAGCACCACCCTCAACCCCATCCTCCAGGTGTTTCTTAAGCATCCACATATTGGGGAAGACCTGGCCGCAGCCCGTGCACCTGAAGCCCCTACACAGGTCCTCCAGCCCCGAATCCTGGGCCAGATTCTCAGGTGGCTTCTCAGTCTCTTCCCTTTCCTCCTGGCCTTCCCCGTGCAAGCGATTTCCACTGTCAGCTAGGACATCTCTTGGGCACACAGAAGACAGGCTGGGTTTTGAAGGGATCTTCTCAGGAAAGGTGATTTTTGCTCTTCTTGTCCTCTTTGCGGGGGGGGGGGGGCTCCAAATCTTCTTCTGTATCCCCCGAGGAAGCCATGCCCCTTTACGTTGGGACAGGCTTATAGTAAACATTCAGGACTCTTTTCTTTTCAGTAGAGGTTGTAGACTCTGAGGGGTTATTGGCCAAGGAGGAAGGTAAATGGGAATGTTCCGTGAAGGAGAAATTCTCCCTCTCCATCAAATCTTGATTTAAAAGCCTCTTGGAGGATCCAGGACCATCCTGGTCCATAGGAATGCACTTGCTTGAAGAAGGGATGCAGGGCAAATGTTCTGAGACTGAGAAATTCTCTCCTGCATCCAGATTTGAACTTGGGACCATCTCATGTGTCTCAGCGGTATCCTCTGGAGAGTCGTGCAGTTCTGCATCCAAGAATGTCTTCATAGGAGACATCCCCTGAGGTTGAGGAAGAACTGTCCGCCACTTTGTGGCCTAGAGTTTGGGCCAGTACCTTGGCTCTACCCTGCAGAACATCTTGTAAATCCAACTTTCCTCTTGTACCCCTTGACTTCTTCACAGGTCGTTTTAAGAGTTTCTTCTGGTGTTTTTTCTTCTCTTTGTTTCATGGTTCAACTCTTTGCAGAATTGCTGATATCAAGTAAGAGTCTGAGACTGTTCTCAGAGAATTATTAGTAATGATAAGAAATTGAATGTATACATCGAAAAAAGCAAATAAGGCACTATCTGTTCACCAGATCACTGTCCTTCGCAATGCTCAGTGTGATACCCTGCTTGGTAGGATAAGAGTTGTCACTAAGGCCTCAGCAGGGCTCTGTGACCTACTGATGACATCCATGGTGTTCCAGGACCCCACCCATATTCACAGCACTGCAGGATTGCTTAACCTATTGCCTACGCTCATCTGTCACTGACTTGAACTTTCATACCCAAAGTGTAATAGATGATACTGATTAAACAAAGGAAATCCTTTGATGTGTCTAGGGATACTGTACTTCTGAATCTTCCCAACCCCAAGGACATGGCAGGACCAGAGGATTAGGCTTAGAACCATACTTCTATCATGGAGATTAGTAAATATTACATCATAGTATCACTATTTAAGTTATCTGGAAATACACATCAGATACATAGTATAATAGAGGTGCATATTTGAGAGTGCCTCATAAATCCAAACAGTTCCAGCACTTATTAAATTTCCCCTGCTACTGTGCACATTCTCATGTGTCTTCCCAGTCCAGCCTGTCTCCTTTGCCACTCTTCTTCATCACCTCCCTGATAGCTGGGAGAGACTCAGTTTATTTATTTATTTATATATATATTTATTGGTACATTTTAGGTATAACATACATGTACATTTATCATTGGGTGTTTGTACCAGAACATGATGTATCTTAGTTTTTATTTTTTCTCCCATTACCTGTGCACCCTTTACCCCCTCCCACCCTTCCCTATTTATACAGAGTTTGATTCCATTTTTTTTTCTTTCTCATAATTTTTCCTTTCCCTTCTTCCCTTTCCCCTTCCCCTCCCACCATCCCCTAACCCTTAGAAAAAGGTAATGATTCTGTTTTGTATCTAGCAATATGGAAGCTCTTGGAGACAGCAGAGGTAGAGGCAGGGACTCAAATTAGACTACTAGAACAATCCAGGCAGTGAAAGCTTGGAACAGAGTGTGATTATGAACGACAGCTGCACAAGCTCTTATGACTGACAAAGGTAAGGAATTCAAGATTATTATGGCCTTAGAAGTAGGAAACTAAAAAAAAAATACTGAGGCAATTGATGGAGCTAGAGAACTTGAGGATGTGGGCAGGGGATGTGAAGAGATCACTTTTTATGTAGAGGGCATCACGGCGTTTCCAAATAAATATGTCTTGTAAGCAGCTGAAGACTTTGGATCTAAATTGGTCCAAAAGTTCCACCTAATGCACGAGCACAGTAGACTGTAATCCTGCCTGTTTTGACTCCAGAGTGGAGGCCTGGATATCTGAATGTAGGGACCAACTCATTTTCACACAATTTTGGAGCGCCTTTTCATGTGCATTTGGGAGTTCTGAGGTCAGAGAGAGGACACTTTACGGCACCATCCATGCTTAGACCACCTTTTTTACCTACTAAGCTCTCAACAGGTATTTCTTGAATTTAATAGTAGATGAGACCTGAGGAAAAGTAAACAGGATTAAAAACTGAACATTAGGCAGTATGCAGAATTAGGGAATAAGGCAGAAGTGTCATTGATGGAGTACTCCTCAAGAAATTCAGAGACAGAACCAGTTTCAAGTAAGACATGATTAAAATGATTAAAAGTACACCTTTCCCAATTCACACATCTCTGAATTCTCTTCACATTGTAATTGCTGGACTACTCTAAGTAATTACTTGACAATTTCATCTTGTACAATTTTATATCCCCAGGGCCTATCAGTGTCTGATACAGAGACACACATTTGCTAAACAAATGATGATTGCTAGGCATGGTGGCACACACCTGTAGTCCCACTGCTCAGGAGGCCGAGGCAGGAGGAGGATAGCTAAGTTGGGTTTTTAGGGTACCGGGATCGAACTCAGGACCTTGCGCTTGGGAGGCAGGCGCCAGGACCACTGAGCTAAATCCCGGGCCTGGACAGCTAAGTTTAACAGAAATCTCATTCCAACCTGAGAAGTTAGGAAGACTGTCTTCCTTCTTTGATCCTACAGATGAGAAAGGGAATGACCTTTACTACATGCTGCACAAGCGGAATTCTCCATCCCCTCCCAGTCCGATGAAGTCAATACCCATCCTTCCACTTACAGCGACAGAGCAGGTAGAAGGGGAGGGGAGGGGACAGGAGGTGGGGGAGAACGGTGAGGCTTTTCGCCGCAGTGCCTGTTCCTGTGGAAATGAAGCACAGATACCACAGCACTAAGTTTTATTAGGGATTTCATTAATGTTAGACCTCTAGGAATGATGAGTCCTCATTAGAGGGCACAGGAGCCCAAAGAATCTCTTCAGATCTCATAGTGAACCATCGACTCAGGTTCTTTGGTGGGATCACCGCCTCGTTCCAGGTACAGATTATTATAAGGATACTGCTTCGGCCCCTAAGGAAAAAAACACAGGTCAGCAGGAACAACACACAGCCAGCCAAAGGCTGCCTACACCCTACTCTGAGTTCACAATCACGCATGGGAAATGGGTGTGCAGTGACTCCTGGTCAGCCCGGGCTGGGCGGGGACAGCAGGAGCAGCACTTCTCTCCCCCACTCAGCCCAAGGCAGAGAGAAAGCCTAAATTGTAACAGAAGTGGTGCCAACTCAGTGAGGGAAAGAGGGGCACGAAGGAGTGGGGGAGAAAAAGAGAATCAAGAGTCAAAGCTTTCTAAATGTGACAATGGATCCATCCATCCGGTTCTCTCTCGGGGTTGAGACAGACTCAATCTCCTTTAAGTCACTCAGACTCTAATGGTTCCACCACTAAAGGAGCCTAGCAAATGAGGCGTGCAGGAGCAGCAGTGGGGGAAGCACAGAGGAGACATCGCTGGGACGTGCTTCGGGGGCTGCTGGCTTTACCAACAAACAGCTGTCAGAGAACACAGCTCAAGGGGAGGAGAAAAGGCTGATATGCTTAGAGAACTGAAAAATGGAAGGGCCACACTGTTTCCTGCACTCCTGAAGTGAAGTCACTGCTCACCCCAGCCCTCCATGCACTCTTCAGTGAGGAGCCCCTGGGGCTTGGCAAGAAGGCTCGTGTCAGGGCACACAGACAGACCAGCTACCTTCAGGACACTGATTATCTCTGCAGAGGTGACACTGGGCAGCCAAATGCAAACACTGCAGCCTCCCTGCCTTCGGCTCCTCTCCTTCAAATCCATCCTGGAGACTGTTCCCAGATTTGTTTCCCTAAGAACCTAACCTTCATCATGTTACCCTTCTATTCAAAAACTGAAAATGGGGCTGGGGATTTAGCTCAGTGGTTTCACTGCCTGCCTCATAAGCACAAGGTCCCGAGTTCGATCCCCAGTACCAAAACAAAATAAAACAAAACTGAAAATGGCTCTCTGCTACTGATGGCAGACCAAGTCATCACGGCACGGATTCCTAGCACGGTCCACACCTGGTACATGGCAGTGGCTGCTAAATGTGTATTAAATTAAAATATCACTGGACCTTCATGTCCAAATTCCTCAGCTGTACAATAATAAATGCCTCACCTAACTGGATCAACTCACTTTGCAATGTTTTTTTTTTAATACAGTGACTTCCAAGTTTAGATGCACATCAGAATTACCTGGGAGACTGCTGAAGATACTCATTCTAAAATTCTACCACGGAGGTAATGAATTAGGATCTCTAAAAGGTGGCACCTAGGAATCTGAATTTTCAGGAGATCTCCAGGGAACCAATGCAGGTGGTTATCTAAAACTATTTAATATACCCATTCCATTTAGCTGAAGGACTCTCCCTTTCCTTTTCTTCCCCCCTTACGCTAAACATTTTCTCCAATGTTACCACCCAAACCCTATTTTTAGCACCTAGGATCAGCCCTACTTCCTGACAACAGCAGCTCATTCCACTCTGCATATACATTCACTGTACAAATACACACACACCACACATGCGTTGACACACACCACACATGTATATACTCAAACCAAACTGCCACCTATCTTTTCACATGTTGTGCATGTCACTTACCTAAATTTTCTTGTTTCCTTAACACTACAGATTTATTTTCTATGTCCTTTATATCGTCCAAAATATAACTAAACTTGCCACAGATGCTTAATTGCTTCCAGTACCCTACAGAAAGTGCCCTTCACATATCCAACAAAGGAGAAGGCTTCAGCTCTAGACTCCTTGACTCTACCTTAGAAGATCACTCCCTGAAATAGAACAGGTAAGTCTAGTCCTCAGATGGCAACCCTAGAGTAGCTGGCTTCCACATTCTCATTTCTCACCTAGTCTAAAGTATGTCTTCTCACTTAAGACCGCCCACGCAAGGATGGAGCAGTGCTCTGGTAGTTAGGCCAAGTCAATAGGTATACCCCTTCTCTTTGTCCATCTCCTACAACTCCAGGAAGCTAAGCTTGGTACTGACTAACCAGTTTTCTATCCCGGAGATTTAACTCCCCCAAGAAAGTGGGTAAACAAATGTGTCTAGGGTAGCACTTGTTAGATACTCACCACAGGCTGGTAGATGGGGTACATCTCTCCTACCCAGAACATGAAAATCATGAAGGCCACAAAGCCGAAGAGATGCTTACACATGATGTTCCAAGAAACAGGTGTAGGGGATGTGTCCACACGGTTCCTGATATACATGTCCAGGTCCCAGTGAATCTGAAGCAGAAAGGCAGATAACTGTTACAAAATGCTCTTCCTGCAAAAGGCAAGCAGGCATCCAACATGACCAGAGCCTGACACAAGGCTGGGCAGCATTCCACTGTCTAAGAGTGATAGTCTGAGACACAGAGCTGGATCCCAGCCTGTGTCTAGGCTCTGCTCACTAGAGACAGCTCTATCATAAAGTATATAACTTCAAGAGTACAGAGCTTTTAATTATTCCCAGAAGTCCCATTCCATGTGCTAAATGTGGAACTTCAAGTCTTAGGTTACTGGACCTTGTGTCTTTGAGCAGAAAAGCTTAGTGTTAATTGGACAGAAAAGTGCCATTTCAGCAAAAGAGAGAATTCCAGAAATACACAGGGAGTAGAAAAGAAAGGTTAAATGAGTTACAGTTTTCTCACCGGTTCACCCCAGTTCATCCTCAGGTCTGGGTGATCCCATGCATACCATGGATCCCTCTCATGCTGTGAGCGGTCAGGCAGCTTTGGGTAGTCGCCATACCTGAAAAATAGCAAGAACTTCTGTAGTTCTGTGAGCAGTGTCAGACAATTCAGTCTCCTCGACTCAGAGATGAGAAATCAAGTGACAGATGTAACTATTCCACCTGCAAACAGAGGAACTGATTCTTAAATCAAGATCTCAAGTTCTAGTCACTAATCACAGAACTAACCAAAGAAGTCCAAATTGTAATTAAAAGGTCATGCCAAACTCTGAAACATTACAATATATAAACTTTCCTGCTGATGGTAGTGTCATACACCTTTAATCAGCACTTGGGAAGTTGAGACAGGAAGATTGTGAGTTCAAGGCCAGCCTAAGCTACACAGTGAGACTCAGTCTTAAAAAAATAAAATCAAAATTATAACCTTACCTACTCAAAAAAAGTCACATAATCCTATAATGCTACTGCTAAAAGGGAATTTAGCAACTATTCTGTCCTTTCATCAGATAGAAAATGAAACTAAAATTTATAGTCTGAATTCAAAGACACTTAGCTAACCTGAAAAAACCAAAAAGGATATAAATTAGAAAAGCATTCTTTTCATAGCAACTGTGTTTCTTAACTGCGAATTGGCATACATCTCTATGTCTCAAACACCTCATGAGACTTGTTTGTTGGTGTTCCCCCAACAAATCCTCATAAATCTTAACAGACTGTTACCATGGCTGCTGCCACCCACAATAGTTAAAAAAAAAAAAAAAAGGAGGACCAGGGATTTAGCTCAGTGGTTCCATCACCTGCTTCATAAGCACAAGGTCCCGAGTTCGATCCCTGGTACCAAAAACAAAAACAAAAAGGAAATGATGACAACTAGATGTATGTCACAAAAAATGATGGAAAACAAGAATTGGAGGTGCTGAAGACTGAAAAATGATGCTAGGACAAGAGATGAAGTTGATGGTAATCACTACACACAGGTAACCATCAGTGTGTTATGGGGATTTACAGGGATATGGGCAGGACAACATCAACTGGAGAACGAGGGTTAGTTGTTTAGACTACCTAACAGTTGCTACAATTTCCACAGCCAAAACAGAAAGGGGGGAGGGTTTAAAAAGAGACACAGAATACTCCATCCACAAATAAGATTCTCATAACAAGGGGCCAGCTCCAGCCTGGTCACGTGTTTGGATGACAGCACCTGAGCCCAGCAGATGCTCAATCTAAATGAAACCCAGCGTTCTGGATGGAGCCAAGGAAGGTTCCTGCTATTTGAGAGTCCTCGAGGGAGCCATTAAAACCTAGGCTTCCTCATTTTAGAAAAAGCAGCCTGAGCCAAGGAGAAAATTGAAGTCTTCTCGGCTGCAGCTGCTCACCCACCTACTCACACCTCCCTCCAAAGGAGTCCAGAGAAGATTCAGAAGAAAGGAGTGGAGCGCCCCCACCCCCAAACTAGTGATCACCTCCCATCACCACTCGGGCGGCGAGCAGACCCTCTCTACCTCACCCCATGCCATCATCCGGGTAAGGCTCGTAGTCTTCCACACGCATATTATACTTTTTGGCGGCGGCCGCCCGTTCCTCTGGGGTCCTAGGGTAGGGGCCCGGCAGCAAGTCCTTGGTAATGTGGGAGGCTGGAGCGCAGAAGAGGGCAAGTCAGATAGTCTGTTTTCCACGTGCCTGAAAGGTTATAGCTTCAGGGGCGGCAGAGGCCGGAGCCCAGGACTTCGCGAGGCCAACGCGACCTTTCATCCCCCCACTTCCCCTGCCGGGAAACAGCATCTGCAGGATCCACTATCCCCTCACCCCCACCCCATACATCAAACTTCAGCCGCTCCCTTCCCACATTGAGGCCTCGCCCATTCCCACGGACCTGTCCGTGCCCCTAAAGGCACCGCCTGCCGAGCTACGCTTTGCAGCCACCGGATGCCAAAAGCCGCTGCCCGGTTCCCCGCCATCTTCACCTTCACGATTCCCTCTGCGCATGCGCAAGGCCAGGGACGGCGGCTGAGCCCGACCAAATCTAAGCAGAATTCGTAGTGGGCACGGAGAATCTTCAGGGTTCAACCCCACCCCGCAGAGTGGAAATGGGACTCCAGGTGGAAGGTGGATGGAGCCAGGAGGGGCAGCGGGAAAGAGAGAAAACCAGGTTGATCACTTTGATATGTCAGGCTGTTGTGTAGCGACCGAGCAGATGAGACAGACGAGCCTCCTGCCCCAAGCACACACTAGTAAAACTTACATTACTTCTCTAGCTGCTTGCCTTTTTGCTCTCCTTCACTGGCATTTCCTTCTTCCATTCTCAAACGTAGTCATTCTTAAAACTCGCCACTTAGGTTTGCTTGTTGGTTTTTTGTTTTTTGTTTTTTTCCTATTCTCCAAACTGGGCCATCTCCTTCCTTTAGATACTCGGTGCAGTTCACAAATCAGCCTTGAGTTGGCTCCTCAGTTTCAGTCTGTGTTTGCATCTGAACGTCCCAGTCACCTCAGCTCAACCACGGTAAAATCAATTCTATCAATCAGAGGCAGCTCTCTGGAAAAAGCCCAAGAGCTCAAACCAGCTCACAATTAACAAACTCTAACTTAATAGAAGAATGGGAGACATTATGTTTGCATATGAATGTTTTCACACAAGTGAGATTTGAATAATTTGCACATAAATATGGACTAATTTCCAGAAACTTCAGGATTATCATTGTTTTGGAGCAAAATCTTTTTTTTTCTTTTTTGAGCCAGGGTCTCGGTATATATAGTTCAGGCTGTCCTCAAACTCACTATGTACTCCAGGAAGCTGGCCTGGAACTCATGACGATTCTCCTGCCTCAGCCTCCGAGTGCTGGAATTACATCTGTGCACCATCACGCCTGGTGCAAAATCCATTATTGTAGACATTCTCAACTGTATGTCAGAGCAACATAAACAAATATGTTCTATAAACAAATATGTTCAGTATATAAATTTTGTAAAAAATTACTAAACAGCTTTCTTGTAAATGAGTATCACTAGTTGGATAATGTCAGAATAAATGGACATCTGCAGTCCACCAATAGTAAACTGATCTCACTTGGATCAAGAAACAGAGTTGATCTTGTTTATTTATGTATGTATTTATTTATATTAGGGTATCACATATCATATTAGCTCCCCTTTTTATAGTTACAATAAATGGTTTTTTAGTATACTTACATTCCACAGTTCTGCAACCATTACCACTATGTAATTCTGAAACATTTTCATTATCCCTCAAAAGCAAGCTCATACTGGGCCTGGGATTTAGCTCAGTGGTTCCGCCACCTGCCTCAAAAGTGCAAGGTCCAGAGTTCAATCCCTGGTACCAAAAAAAAAAAAAAGAAAGAAAGCTCATACCAATTAACACATTTCCTGTATTCCTACCTACTGGCAACCACCAATCCACTTTCAGTCTCTGTAGATTTGCCCATTTGGGCATATTTTACATATGCATTGTGTGGCCTTTTGTGTCTGTCTTCTTTCACTTAGCTTAATATTTTCAAAGTTTGTTCATGTTTTACTACATATCAGTACTTCATTCCTTGTTAGGGCCCAATGATATTCTAGTATATGGGTATATAATATTTTATTTATACACTTATTAGTAATAGACATTTGGGTTGTTTGCACTTTGAATAATGCTTCTACAGACATTTTTATACAATTTTTCTGCATGGATGTTTTCAATTCTTGTGGATATATACCTAGAAGAGTTGCTGAGTCATTTAGTTACTCTATTTTCAACCTTCCAAAAAATTTCCAGATTGTCTTTCAAAGCATCTACACCATTTTACATTCCTGTTAGCAGTGTGTGAGTATTCCAATTTCTCCACATCTTCACCAACACTTATTATTGAGTCTTTTTTTATTATAGTCATCATAGTGGGTGTGAATGGCATCTGTCTTAGTCCATCTTGAGACTGAGTAATTTATAAAGTAAAGTTGTTACAGTTCCAGAGGCTGGGAAATCCAAGGTTGAGGAGGCTGTGTCTGATGAAATCCTTCTTGCTGCATAATCCCATGGCTAATGTCCTAAGCAGGGCAAGAAAGCACATGCAAGGGAAAGCAAAAGGTCAAACAGCCTCGAGCCCTTTATAATGGACATTAGGTCATTCACGAGAGTGGGGCTCCCATGGCCTCAAATCCCCCATTCGGCCCTGTCTCCCAACACTATGATTTTTTTTTGGTA
Organism: Heterocephalus glaber; assembly: GCF_000247695.1. Next base: position 202,622 of record NW_004624831.1, read on the forward strand.
CTGGGGATCAAACTCAGGACCTTGCGCTTGCAAGGCAGGTGCAGTGCCACTGAGCTAAAGTGAATGTACCCTAACTTGAACATCTGGAGAATACAAAGAAGGACCTGAAAATTCCCTTTCTAATGTCCTCTAAGACTTTGATTACATTTATATGCACCTCATTCTATCTTGACTTGGATTTTTTAAAATTCTCATGTAATCTTATTATAGGTCTATCCAGATTTCTCTATTTCTTCTTGAATCTGTTACGATAGTTTGTTTCTTTCTAGAAAGTTTTCCATGTCATCTAGATTCTCTAATTTATTGCCATGCAATTGTTTATAGTATTCCCTTATATAATGCCTTTTTATTTTTGTAACATTGGTGATATTGCCCCTTCCTTAATTCCTTATTTTATTTTATTTTTGGTACCAGGGATTGAACTTGGGACCTTGCACTTGTGAGACAGGTGATGGAACCACTGAGCTAAATCCCCGGTGCTTAATTCCTTATTTTAGTAATTTGAGCCTTCCATGTCTAATTTATTTTTAATTCCAAAGATTATAAATTTATTTTTCTTGTAAAAATCCAAACATTGCAGATAAAACATGCCTTGATTTCGATCCTCAGCCCCAAACACTTTCACAGAGATAATTCTGTTATCAGTTAGGTGTATCTTAGTTACTATTTATCATAATTACATAGTTGAGCTAGTGTACTGGTTTCTATTGCTGCATAACAAATTTTAAAATGTAATGTGCTTAAAACAAATCATAAATTTACCAGCAAAAACAATACCAATTATCTTTTTTTTCCTTCTTTTTATTTTTTTATTTTTTATTTTTGGTTTTTTGAGATAGAGTCTCACTATGTAGCCCAGGCTGGCCTTGAACTCTCTGTGACCCTCCTGTCTCAGGTTCCTAAGTGCTGGGATTACAGCATGCGCCACTATACCTGGTCAGGGTACCACTATTATAGACAGGCAAGTTAGGTAGACAACAGGCAGACAGAGAGGCACTGGGTGTAAGATAGAGTCAGGGTGAACAGGCCTTGGTCAGATAAGCAGGAGCCTGAGGTCAAGAGTTAATAAGAACCAGGTGGACAGTTAAGCCCAGGGATGCAACAAGCAAGATGACAGATGACAACTTCTGCTCCTTTCTATCTAGAAAATGACTTTTCTTCTCATTTTGTTCTTTTAATAAACCACCTAAGTATGATAGAGGCTGTGGTGGATTAACTACTGGTCATTTTGGAATGCCCAGCTGAACTGAATCAGCGTGGTTGGGCATGGAAGACCCACCTGAGGATTGTTGCCAATGCCATAAAGAGAACTGGAGGGGAAGATCATTGGCTGTTGATTTTCTTGGAGAAGCTTGCCATGGCAGGTTTTTCTGATGTGAACTTGGCTGTTCTCATCCAAGGAGGAGCTCAGAACCCCGCTGTTGCTGGGAATGGCTGCTCTTCTCATCAAGGGAGCCCTGATCTTCACCTTGACCATTGCTTCCTGGCTCTAGTGTAGATCCCTCAGTCTGGTGGGACAAATCCTTCACCCCACCAGCACAAGCTTTCTAGCTTCCACTACTGGCCTTTGGCCCTTCCCCATGCAGATCCTCCACTTGGACTTGCATGAGACATTGCTGCAAGCTCTAGGCCTCTGGCTAGCCTCATGGAGGACATTCGCTTGGGCTCTGGGCCTTCAGCTGGACTTGCACGGGACATTGTTTTGGGATCCAGGCCCTCAGCTGGACTCTTTAGGTCTCTAGTGCATGGAGAGATTTATTGTGCTCCTCTAAATTTGACTTTTTGGGTGAATATTATAAAATAATCCTATAAATTATGTGCCCTGTATTAAATCTACTCCTTTGCAAACCCTGACTACAGAGGCCAAAAGGCACGTGCAAACACACATTTGCTACCTGCCTCAGCTCCTCATAGACCCATTTCTAGTTTAAATGAGCTTATTTTATTTATTTTCCAGTACCGGGGATCAAACTCAGGACCTTGTGCTTGTGAGGCAGGCAGCAGCACCACTGAGCTCAATCCCTGGCCCTTAAATATAAGCTTATTTTAGTCCTATAGGTTGACCTTAGTTTGACTCAGAGTTTGAGCCCTGACCCCTACTAAATGAAGAGTCCTCATGGCAGCTGTTATGGTGTCTATCTAGATGTCCCCTCAAAGCCTCATTCGGTCATAGGTGGGGCATTTGGAAGGTGGCTGGATTAGGGTGTGTGCATGTGGATTAAGGGTGTAGATAATGGAAGCCCAACCCTGGGTATGGGTGGCACCAGTCAATAGGCTTGTAGCCTGGATGGAATATAAAGGGAGAGAAAAGGAAGGCAGGCTTGCTGCTGCTGCTTGCTGCTTTGCTACTTCTTGCCTGCTTTGCCCTGGACTATTTCTCTTCTGCAGTGCCCCTCTGCCATGCCAGACTGCCTTGGAGCCAGCTGACTATGGGCTGAAACCTTTACAAACTGTGAGCTAAATAAACCTTTCCTCCTTTAACTTGTGGCTGTCAGGTATTTTGTCCCAGCAGTGAGAAACATAACTAAGACAACCCACTTTTGGGTTCCCTCTGGACTATTGGGAGCAATTCCTCTCTTAATAAGCACTCCCGTCTACTTCTCTTGTCCTTGACTTCATTCTTTGACTTCGTGAGACATGGACCCAGATTATGCAGTTACACTAGACTAAAATCAAGGCACTGGCTGGGTCATCTGAGGCTCTGAGCCTTTCTAAGATCAGTGGTCATTGTCCAAATTCAGTTACTTGTGTCTGGAAGACTAAGTTCCCCACTTACTTGGTGACTGTCACCCACGTCTGTATCAGCTCTAAGCACTGGTCTTTCCCCACCACACAGCATTTTGCTTCTTCAAGGCAAACAGGACAGAATGTGCCCTGTGCCCTGGCTCCAAATCTCCCAGGCTTATGTATCTGATCTCTGGACCCAGATTTAAAGGCCTTAGAGCAGTAAGGCCCACTCTTGATTAACTCAAAGTTAAATAACTTGAGACTTTAATTACATCTTTCAATATAATGTAATTTAACAGCAGGAGTGCTGCCCTATCATAGTCACAAGTCCTGCTCTCATTTAAGGGAAGAGTCTCATAAAGAGTATCTACACCATGGGGTACAAAACTTGAGATCCATCTTAGAATTCCACCTCTCATCAGCCATAAGAACTGTCTAAATAACCAATAAAGGTATCGATATGGTGTTTTATAACCAATATTGATTGTTTGAAAATGCAGAATGTTCATGGTTGGCCACTAATATAGGCAAGAATATATTCGAGCAGGGGAGATGGTGCCAGGTAGAAAAATCAAACAATGCTAAAAATAAACACCTCCCTTGATTTGACTGTATTTTTAGCCTCCTGTTACAGCCTGCTGAGTAGCTGAGATAACAGGTGCTCCACCACACCCAGATCTTCCCTTGATTTTAAAAGAATTTATCTTGCCTCATATCTTTTGCCTTGGCCTTCAAAGCTGCCTTTGTCTAACATCTATCAATGTGATAACTGCTTTTCCTTCTGACTTCCTTAGGTGGGTCGAGTTTGCTTCTCTCCCCTTCCACGGGTGTAAAATATAACTCTTAACTAGACCTGCCTCCTCCTTTGCCTCTTGTCTAGGCCTGGGCACATGGAGCAATAACCGGTGCATTGGTTTACCAGGAGGGACTGAAGTCCAGCTCCAGTCCTCAGAGCCTAGGACGTAGGTCTGTAGGCTACCAGTAGGAGGTGCGCCCAAGCCTCGGCCCCACATTTTAGTATGTCCTTACTGTGGGACTGCATAACTCTGTAATCATAAAACTCCCCTAGCCCCAACGGTGACTGAATGTGAGTAAATAGATAAAGATGCTTGTTAGTTCCGGGACACTAGATAAGATCTGTATCAGCCATAAGGTCCCAAAGTAAATTACTCAACTCTTTGTTCGAAACTGATGTTCCGGACACCACTATCTATAGAACAATCTACAAACATCTGCTGACCATCAGTACATGTCAGGCTAATTAACATACAAATGTAAGACCACTAACCTTTGTTCCCTCTTCTGTAAATTTCGCCTGTTAACTTCCCTGCAAACCCCTATAAAAGAGCCTCGGACTCTGGGCTGATTGCCTCTCTAAGCTACTCTGCTTTGGGAGTGCCGTCCGGCCAGACTAAGGTCTGTTTTACTTTCCAACTTGTCCGGTGTGTTCCTTCCCAGGTGTTCTTCGCTGCAGTCAGCTCCTCGGAGCGTTTGGTGAGGCCCTCGGTCTTACATTTTGGAGGCAGCGCTGGGATGCCCGGGTGTGCTTCACTGCAGTCAGCTCCTCGGAGCGTTTGGTAAGCCCTTCGGTCTTACACTTACCGCTCTCTCTTTCGACTCATCTCTATGGTTTCCGTTGGGGTTTCGCCCGGAATGGGCGGGGCTTCTGTTTCCGGTGGGATTGTCCCTAGCGGAAGAGATGGCGGCTGCGGCCCCTGGCCCTGGAGAGCCTCGGGAAGATGCTGAAGCGCTGGGCCCCGCCTGGGATGAATCCCAGCTGCGCAGTTATAGCTTCCAGACACGCCCCATTCCGCGTCTGAGCCAGAGCGACCCTCGGGCGGAGGAGCTCATCGAGAACGAGGTGGGGGTGGGGCCGTCCGAAGCGGGCCGCGGGAGGGGCTGGGTTGGAGGCGCGGTCGGAGGCGAAGGGTGGGCAGAGGTGAGGGGAGCCCAGGCGGGGAGGAAGCCGCCGGGGGAGATGAAGAAGGAGGCGAGGAGAGGTGGGACCGGAGGAGGTTGTGCTGCTTGACCGGAGAGATTGTTTTGAAGTTGGGGAATAGTTGGAACCGTGGGCGGAGAACCCAGCTCCTTGGGGTTGTTTCCTTTGCTTTTTCTCACCTGGTGTCTTCGCTTAGGAGCCTGTGGTGCTAACCGACACAAATCTTGTGTACCCTGCCCTAAAATGGGACCTTGAATACCTGCAAGAGAATATTGGGAACGGAGACTTCTCTGTGTACAGTGCCGGCACCCACAAGTTTTTGTACTATGATGAGAAGAAAATGGCTAATTTCCAGAACTTTAAGCCCAGGTCCAACAGGGAGGAAATGAAATTTCATGAGTTTGTCGAGAAACTGCAGGATATACAGCAGCGAGGAGGGGAAGAGAGGTAATTGCCCAGATCTTGGTTTTTCATTGAATTCAGGGCATCCACTTTTTTTTTTTTTTTTTTTTGCTCCTGGGGCTCGAACTCGGGTCCTTGTGCTTTGGAGGCAGGTGGCAGAACCACTGAGCTCAATCCCTGCCTCTAGGGCATCAATTTTTAAGATGTGGGCATTTTGAGTGAGCAGAATTGGTATCCCCCATCTCTGAATAACTGCTGAATGGTCTGCTCTGCTCTGCTCTAACGGGGTTAAGTCTTTGCTTAATTCCATTTTGGAGGGTAGTCAAGGGTTGCTAGGCTTTTCGATTTTCCAAAAGAAGCTCAAGATGAGAAGTTTTATTTAAAATCTTTTGACCTTTATAGGTGGGTACCTATTTTAGATTGGAGGAGGGGTTTGAGACAGGGTCTTGCTATGTAGTTCAGGCTGGACTTGAACTTTCGGCAATCCTCCTGCCTCAGTCTCCTGAGTGTTAGGATCATAAATGTGTGGTCACCTCACCTGGCTCAAATTTTTTTAAAAAGAGCTGGGAAACCAAACAAATGTCTATCATTGAATTTAGCTCTAATATTGGCAGTTTGCAGCCTTTGTCCTAGAATATTTTAGTGGTTGGGGGTAATGTAAATTAAGAAGTTGTCTAGTTTGTTGTGATTTGACTTAAAGGATATTGGAATCTTCTAGTTAGGGAAGATCAGATTAGTTTGGAGGTGGGGCTGTTGGTGTTCTGTGATGTCCTGGTGATAGCAAACACCAGATGCCTTTGGCGGGATGATTCTTCCTTTTTGCTTTTATCCCTGTTTATGAGGTCAGTGCTTGGGTAGGTCCCACCTAGCATTCAGTCCTGCACTGAAATGTTGCCTCTGGAGAATTGCTTTCACTGAATACTTCAGGTTCATGTTTGGGGAGTGTCCTTGATTCTTTCAAAGTTACTTGCAAAATTTTTGTGTAAATATATATATATATATATATATATATATATAAAATAATCTCTAGATAGAGTCCAGCTGTTACATTCAAGTCTTGAGGGTTCCATGTAGCTAGAGTTTCCAATTTAACCAAGATTTCTAGTAATATTACCTAAATTATTATCATTTTAGGCAATGAGATGCCATTGAGCCTTTTGAAGTAAGGTTCTTAGGATTTAGACAGGGCTGTTTTTGTCCCTTGTTCAATTTTGTTAATAATGTCTCTTGGGCTCGATCAAGTGTTTCTGGGTTTTAATATCCCTTAATTAATTTGTGACCATTCTCAACTACATTAGGAGCTGGGGGCATGCACCTAATGAGGTGTCCTTTGGCGGTCAAAGGCTGCTATAGGTAGTTTGCTGTATCCGTTGAGATGAGTGAGGCTTCAACCCAGTAATCATTGGCCTGAAAGAACAAAGGTTTATTTCTCACTCTCACTACAAGTTCTTCATTGGTCATGCCATCTTTTTCATTCTGGGACCTGCATTGCCCTAGTAGCTACTGTCTGGAACATTGCATTTGTTGTGGGATAGGGAAAGATGGGAAATGTCGATTGTTCCTTAAAATTAACAGTTGGAAGCCAGGCACAGTGGCATACACTTGTGACCCCAATTACTTGGGGAGTTTGAGACTGAAAGATTGCAAATTTGAGGGTAGCCTCAACCTAGCAAGACCTTGTCTCAAAATTTTTAAATGGCTGGGGATGTAGCCCAGTGGTAGTATACTTGCCTAGCGTGGGTTCATTCACCAGCATCACACACACAAAAAAGACAGTTGGAAACAGTTCATTTCTGTGGGCATTTCATTGGCCAAAGCAAGTGAGATAAGGAAGCCTGTCTCTAAGCAAGTATGGAAGAATAGCTCTTCCATGGGGCGAGATCAGCTTTGGTGGGTAAATGGGATTCCAGTCTGACAGTGACCATCACAGGAGGTGTGTCAGGCAGCACTTGAGAGTCTGGGGCAAGGCTAATTCATTTTTCTAGGCTTTTTGTGGATAGTCTTCCAGGAAACTATGAAATTGTGTGGAAGTTCTATATGTATGTACACTTTTACGGGGAATTTTGGATTCTTAAAAAAATTCCTGTGACCCAGAAGAATGAGAATCACTTCTTTGAAAGTTTAGTGTTGAGTAGAGTTCAAGGAAGGAAAGATAAGAATTTAGTTCTCAGCTGGACATGGTGGTGCATGCCTGTGATCCCAGCACTCTGGAGCCTGAGGCAGGAGGCCAGCCTGAACTACCTGGCAAGACCTGTCTCAAAAATGGAAAAAAAAAAAATTCACTTCTGAGGTGGGTGTGGTGGTGTGCTCCTATAGTACATGGGAGGCTGAGGTATAAGTTCAGCACTAGCCTGGGCATCACGGTGTGACCCAGTCTCAAACAAGAAAACATCAGTTCTGTGAGAATTCATGTTGGTCAGGGTTTACATGACTAGCTATTTTCTACAGGAGATGCTGGTGTGGATTTCAGTTTGTCTGTCCAGATGTGAGGAGGTCATGCCAGGGGCTATGTGTGCATGCATTGATGGAATTTTCTTCTTGGGGAATGTAGGTTGTATCTACAGCAAACTCTCAATGATACCGTGGGCAGGAAAATTGTCATGGACTTCTTGGGTTTTAATTGGAACTGGATTAATAAGCAACAGGGAAAGCGTGGCTGGGGACAACTGACCTCTAATCTGCTGCTCATTGGCATGGAAGGTAAGAAATCTTTCAGAAAGCAGCATGGCTTGGAGTCATACAAACTTGATTTCCAGTTTTCTCTCCATCACTTGTTAGCTCTATGCCTCTGAATAGGTCACTGGACTTTTCTTAAGTGTTAGCTTCCTCATCTGCAGAAGAGACATAATAATATCTCACAGATAACTATGAGGGTTCAATGAGATGATGTATGTCCAGCTAGTTTCATGCGCTCTGGAAAAGTTCCCTTTTCCCTTTCTCAGCTGCTGTGAAGGTGCGTATGTTGAGATATTGAGGACCTCTCTGAAAGGCTACTGCTCTATTGGATCTGTCTCTGTTGAAAGATTTGCACCCAGATTTTTAAAAAAGGGAAAATCTACTGATTCAGCCTTACCTTTTAAATAGGTAATATATTTATGGGGCTCAAAATTCAAAAGGTATAAATAGGTATGTAGCGGTAAATTTCTTTTCCACCTCTTATCTCCCAGCCTCCTAATTCCCTTCCTTGGAGGGGCTGCATGTTACTGCTTTTTTTTCTTGCTAAAAAGTGTTATGCACGCACAAGCAAATACATGAATCTCCTGGGTTTTGTTTGTTTCCTTTTGAATAAGAAGAAATTTTTAAATTCCATTCAAGAGAAGGAGAACTACTAATGGGGCAGGGTCATTGTCTTATTTTATTTCCAGCACTAGCTCATGCAGGCTCCTGGTAGGTACTTAGTAAATTGTGAATAGATTTGGTTGAACAAGGAAGAAGAGTGATCATTGTCATTCACTACTGAGCTCTAAAATCTCTTTGATTATCCTTTCTTTAGATTTGGATCCTTCACTGCCAGTATTAATAAAGTTCTCTAGCAGTGTAGCTTAGGCGTTCACACTTACTTGCCTCTTTGAAGCCAACTCTTGCTTGGCCTGCCAGGAAGGAGCCAGTTCTGGTTTCCTTGGGCGTTTTTCTGTTGCTTTCCTTTCCTGTAGCAGGGAAGTGGATCCTTCAGGTAAAAGTACAGAGCAGCTCTCTTTTAAAGATGCACATGTACAGACACAGACGTGGCCTCAGTTACACAGAACTGAGGTGAGCATAGAGCTAATTCAAGATAGCATTTAAAGAATGTGTTAAGCTTTTTTGAATTATACAACACTCCCTTTGTAATAAGCTTCTGCCCTAGTGAGAGGCAGCAGCCCCAGTAGTCCCAGTGTTGCTTTGAGAAGTGTTGTATCCCACAGGTGTGGTGAAATGGGAACAAAAATTGAGAGTTTTGGGGCTCTGGAAGAGCTACACAAAACAAGGACATATTCATACAACTTAAAGTGACTGGTTAACTCCTCAGAGAAGATTATGCATGCATTGTTGGTGGTAGTCACTTCAGTCATTTTTGATTTGCTTTCCTTGAATTCTTGCCATAGTCAAGAAAAGTGCAATTTGTATCCATGTTGTGTGCTCTTGGTTTCATTGAGGGCAACAGCCATCGTTTAGGAAAGTCTATTCTTCTTTGCTAGCTGGTCATGGACCCTTTCCAGTGATGGTAGCTATACTTACTGCCCATAAAAACGTAACACGTGGTGTGGTGATACACGCCTGTAACCCCAGCACTCAGGAGGCTAAGGCAGGAAGATCACTGTGAGTTTGAGGCCAGCCTGAACTATTTAGCAAGACCTTGTGTCAAAAAAGAAAAAAAATAACACTTAATTTGCTAAGAGTTGTAATTACATTATCTCTGATTCTGCTTAAATTTGACTTGAAGCCCTTAGCTAGGAGTTTTCCTTTCCAGGACTGTTTAACCTGTGCAGTAGAGCCACTACTTTGGATAAAGAAATGTATTTCTTCCTACAGGAAATGTGACACCCGCTCACTATGATGAACAACAGAACTTCTTTGCTCAGATAAAAGGCCATAAGCGATGCATCTTATTCCCACCGGATCAGTTTGAGTGCCTCTACCCATATCCTGTCCATCACCCATGTGACAGACAGAGCCAGGTGAGCTTTGTGTGGCAGGGGAAGGATGTGGAACTTCAAATTCTAGGAATGCCTTTGAGAGGAGTGGCTGGAATGTTGTTCTCCTGCCCTGTGGTGACAGGCCAGGTTAGATTGCAGTTTGGTTGCCTTATAGGCAAACCTAGAGGATAATTTTGTAGTGTAGGCTTCACATATTGTATGTATAATTTCACATATTCCAGGCTCCTTAAGTGGTCCCCAGTTGTTTTTAAGTATAAACAGCCCATTGAGCTATTTCTCAGAAGCAGACTCTTATCATTAATGCTGATGGACTCAGGTTACTCTGTTTGGTTGGCTTACAGTGTGCTCATGAACAGAATATATATGTCTCCGTTGCATTTAATCATTGCTTTCTTTTGTCATGTATGCTGTTTCTTTTTGATACGGGGAAAGGTAAATAAAAGTGATATACCACTTATATTTTCTGGATTTAAGTGAGGTACTTGGCTGACTTCATGGCCAGCGAGAAACATCTGCTCCTTCCTTGTAGGAATCTGTTGATTAGAATTTGTTTGGGGAGGAAAGTTGCTGAAGGTTTCGGAGATGGATGAGTTCTGATTTCTCCTATCTTCAGGGCATTGAGTAGTCTTCAGATGTCAGGCACACTGAAGCCTTGGACTTTATCATTTAATGCTTAGGCCTGGACTGCCTTATGTTATTCTCCAAGAGAGAAATGTACCTTGCATTTCTCCTGCAGAGCTAAAGATATTTTCAGGCCATATTTAGAATATCAAGGTAACTAGCACGTGGTTGTTTTGGTTGCAGTCTAGTGACTGACTTTTTTCTTTTTCTTGAACCTTGTAGGTGGACTTTGACAATCCTGACTATGAGAGATTCCCCAATTTCCAAAACGTGGTTGGTTATGAAACAGTGGTTGGCCCTGGTGATGTTCTTTACATCCCAATGTACTGGTGAGGAAGAGGCTAGGGATTGGGCCCTCTGGGAACTTTCTTTCTCATTCCCTGGAAAGCTTTATCCATGTCCCTTCTGAGTTGTGGCAAGATTGTTATCGTGTACGGGAAGGTTAACATTCAGATGTCAGCATGCTGACTGGGGAAAGAAAGGAGGACGGTTCCTCAAACCCAGTAAGATCCCAGAGACCTGTGGCTGTCCTCGCCTTTTGGTATTTGAAAACTGAACTTTGCTGCCTGTAGCCCAGTGATGGATGAGCATAGTGATTCTGTCTTCACTGTTTCCCTTTACTCTGCTCTGCTTAGTTTTCCACTCCTCCCTATGAAAAGTAACCCGGAGCCTGTTGTTTCCTTGCAGGTGGCATCACATAGAGTCTTTGCTAAATGGGGGGATCACCATCACTGTGAACTTCTGGTATAAGGTGAGTATATTCTCTTGTTTATTTGATGGAACTGGGGCTGGGGTGCGGTAAATGGAATGAATGATTTTGGCTGGATCAGGGTAATTGGCCATCCCTGGAATTGATTCTGAGGTCTGTGGGGGAAGATGAAGAAGGAAAGGATTGAATCAGTTTCTTAGAAAGGAGAATGCTACTAGGAGCACTGGGCCGACACTGAAATGCTAAAGGCATTTCCTGACCTTCTGCTTCCTTTGTAGGGGGCTCCCACCCCTAAGAGAATTGAATATCCTCTCAAAGCTCATCAGAAAGTGGCCATTATGAGAAATATTGAGAAGATGCTTGGAGAGGCCTTAGGGAACCCACAAGAGGTGAGTCAGACTTGGTGTGGCATCCTTCTTAACTCCTTTGTCTCCTTTGTCTCCATAGAGGTTATGGGTATGTTTAGAGAATCCTTGTTTTTCTGGTGAGAGCTGGGCTTGACTGGTGGATCAGTTAGAATCTGTTCCATGCTGGTAGTAATGTTCCCCACGGGGCCTGTGTGCCAGCTGGGGACTCCTGAGGGGATTCTTTTGGAACAGGAAGCATGCAGTAAAGTGTCTCCTTGTGTTCTCTCTCTCAGCTGGGCCAAGGCTGCTCTAGGTAGTGTTGAGACCTGCTTCCCACGCAGATGTACCACTAATCCATTGGGTAAATGGGAGAGGTTTGTATTTGAAATGTTTTTGCTTCCTCCTTGATAGCCTCAGCATCCGCAGGTGCCTCTGAGGTTGGGAAGTGGCACCAGGCCCAATTGCACGTGGCCTTTTGTTGAGGCTGTAGGAGCATTTGACATTGCTCAGGGACATTGGAGAAACATGCAGACACACACTCTCGGGGGTGAGGGCTTCTCAGCTCCGCTGACCTCCTGTCTCTTTGGTGCTACTTGCAGATAGAGGGTATTGTGAGAGTGAAGGTAGCACAACATGTAACCACCACCGCCCCCCTGCTCCAGAATACTAGGTTGCCCTTCAGGAAGAATATTGATTAGAGGGTTCACAAGATTGAATGAACGCTTTGTCCTTGTCCTTGGCTGGACATTGAATATCTCTAGGTACATCAGGTTCAATTCTGGGACAGGGAACAGCAGTTCTGACTGGCTCCTCATGTCTCTACAGGTGGGGCCCTTGTTGAACACAATGATCAAGGGCCGATACAACTAGCCTGCCAGGGGTCAAAGCCACCTGCTGTCCCGTCCACACGACTTCGTTGATGAGGACAGGAGACTCCAAGCACTAGTACTGCACGCTGCACTTAATGGACTGGACTCTTGCCAAGGCCCTGAGGCAGGTGTTTGGGGCAAGGCAGAGTGGTTACACTCTGCTGCCATTCAGAGGGACTTCTCATCCTTGCCTCTTGTGCCCCAGCACCTTCCCTCTCTGCCCTCTGAAGTCCTGCATTCAGTGTGTGGAGTCCCAGCTTCTGATTGTCATCATGTCCGTGTGTGTTAGTCTTGTCAACCTTGGGATGTGTGTGCATGCACACACGTGTATCTATCTGTTCCTTGTTCTCTCCTGGATCAGGGAATCACTTCTGGCTGTTTGTCCTGTCTCCTGCAACCTCGGTGCCTCAGCCTGAGAGAGCGGAGATGTTCTTGGACCCCCCACTACATCTGGGCTGCAGGGCCACAGCAAAAGTCTAACCATTAGGTCAGTGTGCCCTCCGCCATTTTCCGAAGAGCCAGGCTGCAGGCCAGGTGGAAATGGCTCCTGGGACCCTAATGGCCAGATTGCAGGGCCTTGCCATTGAGAGCCGAGATGGCTTCCAGTGAGAGAGGATCAGATAGGGTTCCGTCTGGGACCTACAAGCTCAAGCCATCCATAGAAAGGAACCTTGGAGCGAACGAACCAAGGAGTGGCATACATTCCAGATTACAGAAACACAGCTTTTCTCTTTCAGTAGCAGCTCTTGCCCGTGTACTAGGTATCAAGGGAGTTCTCCTAGCTGTGGCTCCCGGGGCTCGGAGTGCAAGCCTCTGTGCCAGCGTGCACTTGTATGTGTGTGTCCACACCGGCCAGCCTCCCTGCTTACCAGGATTCTCCACTGCTTGCCTTGTCTACTGTGACAGTGTAGTGTGAGCCCCTGGAGGTACTGGCTGACTTATCCTACAGCTTTTTAACTCAGATTTTAGTCGTCATATGTTGGTCAGGTCTCAGTGCAGCCTGCCTAAGGCTGTCTGGCTAGAGCCTCCAGGCCCTATGCCCTCCTGTCTGGGCCACGTCCTCTACTCCTGCTGAGCTTGTTGGCTGAGTAGATGAAATGGGGTCAGGCTTAGGCAGCTAACACTACTTTGCATCCACCTCAGGGCAAGGGCAAAGGTGTAGCCCTGCCTCTTAAAGCCAGCGCCTCTGCCAGAAGCCACGCGCCACCCTTGAGGGCAGCTGGTAGGACATGAAAGTAGAATTTTCTCTTCTGTTAGTAACTGCTGATGGGAACCCCTCAGGGCTCAGCTTAGAGCTGAGCAGGTGGCTTTTGCACAGCACAAAGAGACATCTTTCACATCTAGTCGGTAGGAGTGGGCCTTTGGAGTTGGGCAGAGCGGTGGCCATGAATCTACTCACTTCCAGTCCCGCCATCATCCTTTTCTCTGGAAGGGAAGAGGAAGTTGGAAATCTCTGGTTTTATTTTCATCCACTTTTCTTTTTTTTTTTGCCAAAGGTTTACTTCTAATGTCTGAGCTATTGCTCTCACTCCTAAAGTTCAGTTTACAGTGCCCTGGTGGACTGAGATCTGTATGTATATGTGTATGCACCTATGTATGTGTTTTGGGGAGGGGGGTTTGTTTAATGCCCCCTTCTGGGGTTCTCTGGTGCAGTGTGGGTGTGCAGACATGGCACCTTCTCAAGCATGGCTCTTGCAAATACAGCCAGTGCTGAGAAATGTGATTGCAGTGAACTCCATGCCTCCATCTCTTTTGGAAAAGAGAAGCACAGCAAAGAGAACAAGGCAGATGGAGGATGAACTTGGCCACAGTGACCCTTGGAGAGAGCAGATACTTTCATTCTCAGCGTGTCGTCTGTGCTCCTGGCTCCACCCTCCAAGGTGCGGGTGTTTGGCAGCAAGGAGTTGGGTGCCACTGGTTGATCCTTCCAGGGTGCTGTGGCTCAGGGGAGGCAGGGGGGAGGCTAACCGGGACCGCCTCAGAACTGGCCCTGACCCTAGAGTTTTAGGTGCCTGCAAAGTAGGTATTGTGAATTTACAGAGGAAGACGCATGCTCACAGAGATTAAGTGATTAGTCAAGATTCAAATCTAGCGCTGTTTGGCTGCAAACCCCCCACTTCTGCCTTTCAACCAAACTGTTGGTTCTCCTACTTCCCTCCCTCATACCACAGGTCCTCTCCTTGGCACAGTGTCTGCAGGGAGTCAGCCCAGGAGGATGCGGAAGGCCTAGCTTCAGTTTACAGCCCTGGGCTCTAGCTAAAGACATGTGGGAAGCTGTATTAGGAGTTAAGAGTGCTGGGGGAGGCTGGGGGACTGAACTCTAGATCCTGTCACATGACTGTGTGCCCTTTAATAGGTCTCATAGTTCTCCCAGCATTCTTGTTCATCATAAAATTGAAGCTTTAGTTCTAGATGAGTGCTGAGAGGCTTTTTTGTTTTTGTTTGTTTGAGACAGAGTCTCACTTCGAAGCCCAGGCTGCCCTCAAATTCGAAGCAGTCCTGCCTCAGCCTCCTGAATGCTGGGATTACAGGAGTGGCCCCCCTTACCCAGCTTGCTAAGAGTTGGTTTTTTTTAACTCACTGTGTACTTTAGGCTGGCCTCGGACTCAAGGCAATCCTGCCTCAACCAAGTGGTGGGTGTTACAGGTGTGTGCCACCCCGCCCAGCAAGAGTCTTGATTATTGGTCTGCTGCCACTTCCCCCAGGAGAGAGTTGGCAGTCCTCCCTTTGCTTCTCTAAGGGTAAGGACTGTTGAGGCTCAAATTCTGCTTGTGGTAGAGCAGAAGTTGCTGGTAGCTTGCTTACCCCATATCCTAGCTGACGGCGAGTGCAGCAGATACACCAAGGCAAAATGGGAACTTGGGCCTGCCTAGAGGTCAGCCATGTTGCACGCTTCTATTTTCACACCCCAGGTACAGAGGAAACTTACTTTGTGAAGTCAAATATTTGTTTGGGAGATGGGGTCAGAGGTAGAGGAGGGGCTGTTCTGGGCATCAGTTGAGCAGATGCCCAGGATGCCTGGGGGAGACCAGCTTCCCCTACAAATCAGAGCTCTAAATTACAAGGTTTTTACCAACGGGAACAGTTGGGGGAAGTCGTCTGCTCTCATTTGCGTAATGGTTTCTGTCACTGGTGATTAGACACAGGATGAAGGAAAAGAAATTTGACAATTAGGAATGAGCAATCATTAATCTGAATCTGTTAGGAGATGGGGGAAAGGATTCTTAACGATGGCCCAGACCAGTATGTGGAGACATTGCTTCTGCTCCCCAGAGACACCTGGGCAAAATACCCTTTTAGTGTTTCCACAAGTGGGAAGAGCTTTTATAGCCAAACAAAGACAAGTCCCCAGCCTGAGGTAGGTACAGGAACAGACGTCTTTGAGCATGAGCCAACAAAGATAAGAGATGGATGATGTCAAATTTACAACCCTTAGGACAAAGAATAATGAGAGTTTTGACATGTGTCTGTTGTTTGGGGAAATGTTTCTTTAATAGTCAACACTCTTGATCCCGCAATTGTGCTAAGTCTTTGTCATGTTCCATCACTAGGGTGTGAGGGAAACCCGGTTGTCATCAGACCCCGTGAGCTTCCAATTGGCTGGGAAGGAAAGCATGGCAGAGCAGGGGTGGGACTGGGACCCACCCTCTGTATGCTGAGTACCCTGCGTGCACAAGGTCGGGGGTCATTGAGGAGGTCGAGTAGAGAGCACCACTTGCTCTTCTAGGCTGCTCTGAGCCCTTGGCTCTCCAGGGAGGGACTAGTCTCCCCAAGCCCACCAGCAGTGAGTCTTTGTTGTTTTTTGCTTTTCTACATCAGCACGTTAGTGACTGTGCACAGCATTGAAGCCCTTGGCCCAGACATGACCCAGCGCTGAGGTTAGCTGAGAGGCTGAGTCTCAAGGCATGGAGTATTCTGACTGGGATCTTCCTGTGTTTCTGAGTCACTGCCTCTTTCCCGTCTCCCCCTTCAGGCTTTCCAAGGACAGTATTAACTTGCACCAAGCGGCATTGGTGCCTTAGTTTTGAGTCTTATTTATAGAAGGTTCCTTACATCAAGGGGCTCCTCAAGAACAGGGAGGGCTTAGTGCTGGCTCTTTCAGAATGTGAGTTTCTCAAGAATGGGGCTGTCTCCCCTCAGTATGTTCCCTACCTCTGGGTATTTTACCCTCAAGATTCTGGCACGGAATTTAGCAAAGGCTCCAGGCAATGACCCTTAGTGACCAGTTTTCCCGAGGTGGGCTAGATAGTGGAATTTACCTGGAAATAAGTAGCTTATGAGGTTCCTGAGGCCCTGCCCTCTGAATGCATGTCCTCCCCTTTGAGCCCTTTAGCTGCTAGTTCTCTGGTCCCTCCCACTTCTCTTGGTGTTCTCTCACTTCCTGCTCTAATGGGATGTTCAGCTTCCCTTTCTAGCACTTCGCTGAGTTTCTCATTAGCTTTCCCCAGCCTGGGCTTTCCAGTGGTCCCTGCACCAAGGCCTTTTTGCTCAGCAGTTGCCCTTCCCTCAGATGGACAGATTCCCTGTAGGAGCCCCTCCCTGCCGTCACCCTTGTTCACCTTCTGTTTCTGACCTCAGGAAGCTCTGTTGTACTCCTAGTCAGTCCTGTTCTGCCTGCTCTGCTCCCTGGCCATTCCCGTCAGACGTCTTGGATCAGCTTGTTCGCTCTGGTGGCCCTTTTGATTGTCCTTTAGTTTACTCCTCATAGGCCATGGGGTCCTGCCGAGCACAGACAAGCAGCCTCTGGGCTGGTGGGCCTATGATCAGTGAGTTAGAGAAGAAACCTAGAGAATAATAGGGAACCAGGGTCTGGGGAGTAGAAAGTTGGTCAGAAGACTACAAATGGTGCAAGGTTTGATGAACCAGGGTAGAAGAACTGCAATTTATGTTCCTATCTGTGTGCCTTAGGGTCCGGTGATTTATGGTTGAAAGGCATCTTGTGACCGTCTAATTTCTCTCAGGTCTTTGGCTCGATGTCCCCAAGCTTGTCTGATCCCCTGGGTCTATTAAGTGCCAGAAGGGAAAGCACACACTGAGTAGTCTGGTGTCAGGAGTGGAGGTTGGGATGAGGGGGCTCTGGAGGGTGGGACAGGAGAAAGGGGCCCGGTGGTTGGCTTGTGCCAGACTGTGTTCTCCAGGAGTCTGAGTGCAAGAAACCCTAAAATGGCCCCTTACCCCTAACATCTGGTTTCTGGTAGTTTGGGAAAGAAGATGTGTCCTTTAGCTCTCTATAGAAAACAGTCTAGTGTAGGGTCTTAAAGCATGGATTTTAGAGGTAAATATCAGTCTGGATTTCTATCTTTGCCACTTCTAATTGGGTTTGACCTATGTTGATTTACTTCACCTGTCTGAGTTTTCTCAACTAAATGATATGTAGGGCTGGGGACAGTGATGTTGAAACTACCTCAGGCTTGGGTTAATGGAAACAGTGTGTAAAGCTCTAGCACAGTGCCTGGCAGGCACTTAATAAATGACTGTGGTGGGGGTGGTGGTTATGTTTATTATGTGACTTGGAAACTTGGCTTCAATGATGTCTAAACAGATTTCCAGTGATTCTTTGCCTTTAGAGAACAGCACTGGGAAGAACAAGAAGAAAGGTCCGTAAGAGACATCTATGGAGTTGGAAGCAGACAAAAGAGTTTCGGTTCCTACACTTCGTCCAGAGGAGTGTCTGATGCCTCTTCTACCTGGTTAGGCAGATTCTTACTGTCGCAGCATCCTGGCCCCTGGCAAGGAGCTATCACTGAGTGACAGGCTGATCCCCTTTCTTCCTCACTCCAAGAGATCCTAGGCTCAGTTCCTGGGCAGGGCCCGGTGTGAGCTTCAGCTTCTGCTTTTGGTACCAGGCCTCACCTCTTCTCAGGGACCTCAGACTCACAAGAGCCCCATCTCCACTGCTGTCACTGGGGAACAATCTTTCAAAAGCCCTTTGGAAGAGACGGTATGGCAGGGGCCAGGGGTTTAGCTCAGTGGCGCTGTGCTTGCCTGGCTTGCAAGTGCAAGGTCCTGAGTTCGATCTCCGGTACCAGAGAAAAAAGTATGGCAGTCAGATCAAGCCCCTTAGTTTGCTTGTAGTCCACACTCCTTGATCTGTTAAGTTACAAGTCTATTTAGGTTGATCCAGAACAGAGGGGCATTCAGAAGAGAATTCAGAAAAATACGAGTGAGATAATTAGTAGCTACTATCTCGTGTGTGTTTCTGTTCCAGGAGTAATGCTAGTTCTTTCCCTGGGTGCTGTCAATTCAGCAGGGGAGTCAGCAAGCAGGAGAGTTCAGGGTGCACCAAAGAGAAGCATGTGACCCACCTCAGTGTTCATGGGAGCCCTGCAGGAGGTGACAGTCTGAGTTGGGGTCTGGAAATTGTATAGTTGTTACTTGGATTGGGGAGAAGCAAAAAGTTGCTCCTCTGGCTTCTCTTTCTCCTGGTCCAAAGATAAAGACTGTTCCGTGTTTAAGGGTCCTGTGAGTTACTCCAGGGAAAGGGCCAGATGATAGATCCCAAAAAGAAGTCATTAGTCCCAGCAATCTTTGAAAATCAGTTTGGTTGCTAACCCACATTTACCCTGGAGTGCAGATAGATCGCTCATTTGTAGCCACTCCACTGTGCTTGGCATTCTGGTCTCTGGACCAGACCCTGTTGGAAGAGACTGAATCGAGTTACTCAGACTTCAGCCTGAAGCACCTTCTGCCTGGCTGGGATTTTCAGTAGCCTTTGACCCCCGATGTTAGAAGGTATCTCACCTCCAGCCACCTCCCCTTGTCTCCACTCGGAGCCAAGCCTCTCTGCAGTGCCCCTGTGTAGCCCCTCTGGTGCCCCTAGTGCTGTCCCTGGGGTGAAGAAGATGCCTTGGGCTAAGCCATCCTTCAGCTGCAGGCCACTAGAGTCACTGTGCCCTCACCTTTGTTTCTAGACAGCTGGTTCTGGGCCTTAGGTGTCTACTGTTCGGGCCTTGCCAGTTGTGCTGTTTCACTGTGTTTGCTTAAGACCTATTCACCTCGTCATTACAGTCTATCCTGTTTGGTCCTTAATGAAATCTGATGTACATCTGGCAGTTTTTATTCTCTCTGGAATATAGCATATAGTGCATTGTGGGTAGTGATTGAGGATGCTTTACACACTAGATGTGCCATTCTGTGTGGCCTCGAGAAAAAGACAAAACTGCTTGAAACTCAGGTTCCTGTGCATGGGGATAACATTACTCTCACCTTGTTAGGGTTACATGAATTTATGTGAGGTCATAGCAAGCTGTCATCCTTAGCTTCTGGAGGCCTCAGGCTGCCTTCTTACAGTCTGCTTTATCCAGCTTTTTTTTTTTTTTTTGAGGCAGAGTCTCAATATGTAGTCCAGGCTGGCCTTAAACTCAGTATGAAGGCCAGGCTGGCCTCCCATCAAGCTTTTTGACAGAGGCCCTGTGTCCAATCTCAGGACCTATCTCGTCAACTCCTGAGCAGGGTGCAGATACAAGCATCAGTTCTTTGTGCTAGCATTCCGTAGTCCTTCTCATTGACCTTAGACTTTCAAAGCACCCTGTCACCACTGTCATTGATAGATGGTCTCCCCAAATTCTTTTAATATGAAAAATACTTCACACTGCAAACAAAAGACATCAGGACTTGCCCCCAAGGGGATAAGAGAAGAGGTCTCAGAAGAGGCACTGATTTGTGCAGTCAGGGAGTGGTAGAGGGCAGGCAGGGGATCCTGGGCTGTGTGCAGCATGTGTAGTGGACAGGGACGCGGGAGAAGATGGGCACAGGCTGCCCTGCTGGTCTAGAGGCAGACGACCGTAGGGTTGAAAAGGCCACCTCCTTCCACTTTTGTGTCGCACTCTTCTGGGGGTTGGGGTTGAGACACGGTCTCATCATCAGGCTGACCTTGAACTTACCATGTAGCCCAGGCGGGCCTCAGCCTCCCGGCTGCTGAGGTTACTGAGGTTCCAAGCATGTGCTGCCGTGCCCAGCTGAGCTTGCACTCTTGGCCGTGTTACTTGAGCAAAGCCCCAGCAACTCTAGTGGGCAAGGCTGTGTTCTCATGAGGACTTGTGTGATGCATTGCCCAGAATGGAGCTTGGAGGTGGTTCTGAGGCTTGAGTTCTCCCTTGCCACTCCTAACTCTGCAGCCCTAGGTAACCACCTGCAGGGCCCTCAGCCTCTGCCCCTGTGGGAAGTAGGAAGTCCTGTGTGTCCTGCAGCATTGTTAGGAGGTTTTCTGAGAACGTTTCTGAAACCCCAGCTCAGAGTTGGTGTTCAGGACACAGGGTTAGTACGAATATTGCCTAAGAACAGTGTTTTATACTGGTAGCAGGGCTTTTCTGACTCTACTCTGAGTCAAGCTACCATGGAATAACAGAAAAGGTGAGTATGGGTAGGGGAAGCAAAATGGAAAGAAAAGGGTGGAAGGGACTGCAAGTCCACGAAGGGCAGAGTTAGGAATAAAGATGGTTTTGCTGCAGCAGGATCTCGAAGAATAAGAAGAAAGACCTAGACTCTGGGTTGCTGTCTCTTCCTCAGAACAGAGGAAATGAAGCAGGAGGGTAAATGCAGAACATAGCTGCCGAGTAGAAAGAACACGGTGAGTGCCAGGGAACCTAAGTGTGGAATGTACTTCTCGAGGACTGTGTGACTTAGGCATGTTAGTCTTGCTGTGTCACAGTCCCCTCCTGTTTGTATGTGTATATGGTTTTTGGTTTTGTTTTTTGAGACTGGGTCTTGCTGTGTAAGTCAGGCTGGTCTTGAACTCACTATGTAGCCCAGGCTGGTCTCAAACTTACGGAAATCCTCTTGCCTTAGCCTCGCAAGTGCTGAGATTATAGGTGTGCTTCACCATGCCTAGCTGTCCTCATCATTAATGTTGGTTAGTAATACTCCTCCCTTCCCGGGTTGGTGGGACAATATATGTGAAAGTGCTGCATTAACTAAGCATTGAATACATGTCAGTGGTTGGGTGTTACTGGGAGAACTTTTCCAGAGGTGGGTACAGAAGTTCCAAAGTTTCCATGCAAGAGCCTCCTTGGTCCTAGAAATCACTGAAGCAGCATTTTCCTTAAAACACTCACTGTGCCAAAATTTGACTAGTAAGGATGTTGATGTAGGAAGGAAAAGCAGTATGGCGAGCAAGAGTAGCTTTCAAAGTTATATGGACTAGTCTGTCTTCCCCCACCCCGCCCCCAGTTAACTACTCTTAGTGACATAAATCCTGGGTGTATTTGTGATGGGATTAAGACAGTGTAGGTCCTGCCATGGGTTAGTGGGGTCAAGCCTACCTCCACTTGTTGAGGGCTCCACAAGTGCATGTTGTTTCTGTGCTTGATACTCAGTTTCAGGGCTGGTTGTGGCCTCATGGCTGGACAAAGATCAGCAAATTCCTTTGCTTTGGTTGAGACATTGAAGATAATGTTAGGCTACCAACTCCTGTTTCAGTGACCTGACACAGCAACTTACATCCTTAAGCATGGAAATAATCTCTGGCTAGCCTATGTATTGGTCATGAACTAATCCAGTCTTGGGTCATGAGTTGGAGCAAAATATTCTGAGATATAGTGAACAGTGACTTCTTCCAGCTGCTCAGGAGTCATTTCTGCACTTGGTTCTGTATGTGTCTCGGTGCTCTCAGCAGTGCTCTGGTGAGTTCAGCACCAGCAACACGGCTTCTTCACTGTCTGCATTGATGTTTTGTAGATCTCATGGGTCATGGTATATGCCCGTGTTGGATGAACAGTCTTAGCCTTGCAAGGCTGTGTGTCAACAACTAGAGCACCTTGAGCTTGATGGGTTGGTGGAGGTGTAGGCCCAGATGGTCAGGGCATTTTGGGTGATGTGGTAGGGTCTCCAGGCTGGGCTGACTTCATGTGATCAGAATATTGGAGAATGTTATTTTTTGGACTCACTGGTATGAGGACTCAGCAGTGGACTCAAGAGCTGTAGCACCCAGAGAAGTGCAGTGGTATCGCCTGACTTAGGCTGTGACTGGAGTGTTGCCTTAATGTCCTTTGTGACTTGATAGATGTCCTCAATCGCTGCCTCGTCTTCCCAGCTCATCATCATCTTCAGAGAGACTGTCCTCTGTTTCCTGCTCAGGTAGATTTGAAAGTGAGTCCTTGGTTGGTTGGTAGTCTCTAAAGGAGAGTATTTCTGTGCATTGGCAACCTTACAAAGATGTGACAGCTTTGCTGGTACTAAATCTTGGCTTCAACTTGAGCACCTTGAGGAATGGAAACACATTTTCACCGTGATACTCAGTAACCTCCTGCTCAGTTACACACACGAGGCCAGTCTCGGCTGACTCCTGGCAGAATAGCAGATCCAGACACTTTCATCAGTTAAGCCTTTCATGATAAGATATGGAGTCATCTCAGAATATGTTGGAAAAGCTTGAATCAGCTGATGAAGACCTGCCCAGTGGCTCCAAGGAATGAGTGGACTTTCAGATCACAGCTCCGTATAGAAAGCCATGTCACTGCCTCCTTGAAGTCCAGATCTTTACCAAGGTCAGTCGCAGGAGCCAGTGTTGCAGGTTTGACTGCAGTGAATCGTGCGATAACCCTTTTTTGTCACTGTGCCATTGAACTTCAAGAAAGTTTTCGTACAAGATAGGAGACCAGAGTAAATGTTAACTTACTGACCTTGTGCTTGGCTTCAGACATGACTCATACACCTGCTTTCCATGGCATCATAGTATCTGCCTCTGTGGGGACACCTCATTGTGGTTGTAGCTTTTGAACTCAGGTACTATCTTGTGTATTCCAGGAAACATTGCTGTCAACATGTTGAGGCTCACGGTGGTTCTGCCTCATGTCAAGCTTTTGGCTGTTGGCATCTTGAGGAAGGTAAAGCCTGCTGCTTTGAAGGCAGACTATGGTGGTAGAAGCACAGTGTCCCCTTCGGTTTGTCCTATCTCTAAAGACAACAGCACTATAGAAGTGCTTGTTCTTGTTCCCTGAACTAGGTTTGAATCTTGGTTTCACCTTTCCCTGACAATGAGACTGTTAGATTCCTACTTACAGTCTCAGGTCGGATTTCCTGACAGGTGGAATCACAGGGCCATTGGATATGGAAAGGACAGCTCAGTGAAAGTTAACTCAGTGCCCAATACCCACTAAGTGCTTGGTAAATGTTAGTTCCCTTTCTTCCAAGTCTTTCTCCTTAGGAAGCATCCAATTCACCCAGCATGAAAAAGAGGACTCAGGTGTCTGCCTCAGTGTGAACAATGCCAAGTTTCCCTTCTTTTCCAGGGGGACATCAGTGGAGGCAGGACTCTACAGTATGGGACACGGAATGTGGTCCTCTGTCCATCTAATCGTGAGTGTGGGGCTGAGGTGGAGCAGTAGTCTCAAGTATTGTAGGGAAATGTCAGACTAGAACAGGGCACTAAATTAAGGTCCACATCACCTTAGGAACAGTGACCACAGGCCAGGGTTGTAAAAACTCCTACATTCAGTCAAGTATCATCTTAAAACATCAAAGTGGTGGTCCTCTTAGAAAGAAAGGAAAAACGGGAAAAAAGTGTTAATTATTTTCAGAGCCAAGGAAATATACCACCCAGTCCAGGTTATGACACATTGAATGGGGTTCTAGACGTGTGTGACGAAGTACAGTTAGGTGCTGGAGAACATCAGCTCAGGATACAAGATGACAAACCACCTCCTCATGTAACAGAAGCCCTGCGGTAGGGCTTTGAAGGCCATCAATAGGGGTTGCTGGGTCCCTTTTAGAATCCAGTCAGTGGCCTAACCAGTGTTTCTGGTTGCTTTTTAACCTCAGCCACCTGAGAAGGTAACCCAAAGTAGATAGGGTTACATCAGTTATTTTCTTGATAAGCATCTTTTAATTATGGAGACCTTAGAACAAAGGATAGCCATGTTTAGGAACATCAAACCCATACCATTAGTGTTTGCTTTAAGGAATCTATGCAATTTGTATTTTAAGTCCTTGACATATGGAAGATAATTTGTTAGAGTGACAGGTTTGCTTTGTAATGGCAATTAAAAAGTGTTGGATATTTATACTTGAATTTTATGTCAAAAGCTTGCTAAGGTTTTTTTTGGGGGGGGGGTTGTTTTCTGTGGGGGTTTTTGGTACCAGGGATCGGGATTGAACTCAGGACCTTGTGCTTGCAAGGCAGGCAGTGGCACCACTGAGCTAAATCCCTGACCCAAAGCTTGTTAAGTTTTTATGTAGTTTTGGAACCTTTACAATGATTTATGATTTGCTGTATTTATAAAATAATTTATTGGAGATAGAATTACATACTTAGGAAATATGTTTTGGTCAGATAAATGAAGTACTTAAATATATTAACCTTATAAATTCCATTTAAGTGTTTAAAGGAGTTTAAATATAATAAATCAAATATTAAATCAAACTTCTTTGTTTTATAAACAAAACAGTAAGATTTGTAAGCCAAATTTAAGAGCTTAGAAAAGACCTAGGATTTTGGATTTGTAACTTCAAAAAGTTGAATATGTGGAATTTCCGAGTGATTGTTTCAGTGGAACACAGAGTCGCCCTCAGGGATCAAAACACTCACAGAGAAGCTTCTAACCTAAGTCACCCAGTCTTTCCAAGTACCTGGCGACTGACCGCCAGCAGTTAAAAATAACTACTGGCTGATCAGGTTAGAGTCACAGATAGGTTTTTGTTTGCCCAATAACTGTCTTAGGAAGTTTTGGGTTTTTGTTTTGTTTTGTTTTGGGGTTTTTTTTAAAGTTTTTTTAAATTAATTGACAATGTTAAAGGTCAAACTTTCCCATCTAAAGAGATTTCTGACTCCACTGGGAAGTCAGGAGATCTGGCAGCATTGAAGTCACATTTCCCATATGACAGTTGGCTGTTCGTGCTGCTCTTTCCAGTTGGTCACAGTCTTCAGTCCTCATTTTTGGACCTACACCTGATTTGTCTCAGTGACCTGGTGACACACACAGGTGTTTGAGTGTGTGACCTCTGAAGTTAGCTTCTCTGGGATTCCTAATGGCTGATGCTGTGTACCTAGGATAAGGGTTCAGGGAAAGTGCTGGGCCTGCCCTCTCTGCTCTCAACATCCCCACTCCAGGTAGACTGTTTTTCAGTCTGACCTGGTTCCAGAACTGCTTCCAGGCCCTGTGTTCGGAAAACGTGAGTTCTCAGGCTCAGACCAGTGAAGGTTTCTGCTCTCGTCCACACAGCTTGCCTGAACCCTAACTTCATCCTCAGTTCCTGTGAGCTTCCCAGTGACCACAGCCTGATTCTGGTCTGTGGGGTCCCGGATCTTGCTCTGTAGCGTGTGCATGCCCAGTCTGTCTGGGCCAGGTGTAAATCTGCCCCACCTCCACCAACAGTGCCCACTGCCTGGGTAGTGTGGTGACAAAGATGAGGGGTGGAAACCAGATTACTGAAGGTTTGGGAGACATGGGAAGTGAGTTTGAAGTGTTTGGGAGAGTGTTCGCAAGAGAAGGATGAAGGCCGACTTTAGAAGGTAAGGGGCGCACTACACAACTGGAGGCCTGAAGTCAGCAGGAGGTAGAATTTCAGAAGTTTCGGTGGAGCCACAGATTGATAGGGTATGGACTAGCAAAGATAGTCCATCAGAAACATCACCTTAAGTCATGCAGGAGGGGCACCACTGGAAGTCTGCAGTCCCCTGAAGTTAGGATTGAACACATAATGCTGGAGGTTTCTAGGGCAGAAAGTGTGTGGAGTCACAGCCTCAGGCAAGAGAAACTTCCAGCAACCCAGCAGACAGAGCCCCTCATGATACCTGTAAATGTGGCACAAACATGTGAACCAAATGGCTCCAAAGCTTGAAGAGCCAGACCGAGTGAGGGTTGATGATTGGTCCATGTCTGCCTAGATGAGAGAAGTCTCCGGAAGTATGCCCTAGGGCTCAGTTTGGGCCCTGTCCTGGCATTTCTGTTGACAGCTGAAGGAGGCAGCGGGCTTATCAAGTTTGCAGGTGATAGAGTTAGGAGGGGCAGTTAATACTTGGCATGAAAGAGTCAGGATTCAAAATGATTTCAACAGGCTGGAACACTGGGCTGGAACCAACAAGATTAAATTTAACAGGGATAAATGTAGAGTCCTACACTTAGGTTAAAACAAAATCAATGACATAAGTATGGGGTGGGGGCCAGTGGGCCTGGCTTGACAGCAGCTCATGCAGAAAAGACCTGGGGTTTTGTTGCCTGCAGACTCTGTGAGTCAGCTGTGTGATGTGACTGCTAAGCCCAGTACAGCCTCGTGTGGCGTTGACCCAGAGCAGCCAGACCAAGGGAGGAGGCTGCCTCACTGATTCCTTAAGTGCTCAGGCTGCCTGTGGAGTACGGGTCCAGTTCTGAGCGTTTCTGTGTTTGTTTTTAGGCTTAGTAATGACGTAATATAATAGGCAATCAGCACGGCAATAAGTATGAAAACTATCAGGCATTTGCCAGAGGTCTAGGGTGTTGAGATTTCTGGAATGAAGGCTTGGGGGCGAGGTATAATCTGACCTTAGGCAGGGGTGGTGTATGTGAAGCACTTTTAAGGGATTTTAAGAGAAATCCAGGAATCTCCATTCTCTCGGTTCCTGTGGATGCCCAGAGACATGGGCCTATGAATCCTATTCCTGGCCCTTCTGAGGTCAGTGATTGGGGATTCGGTAAAAGTGGTCTAGGATGAGGGTCAGCGTGGTAGTGGGGAGAAAATGGGGAGGTTAGGTGGAAGGGAACCTGAACCTGTGTCCTTCAATATGCTGTCCCCTGGGACGTGCTGCCCTGCCATGGCCACAGCGTGGCGCCCTCACTCCACATAGGGATCCTGAGCCCCTGACGGTGGGATGGTGGCCAGGCTTGCTGCTGCACTTGCTGCACTGCCCACTTCCGGAAGCCTGCTCCACACTCGGGGCCAGCCAAGGAGTCCTGGCAGGCAAGAAGACTAAAGAATGAGGTGGCCAAGTTCACAGGGTTGCTGGGAGTGAAGGGCGATGATTCTGAGTTGTTTGCAGGCGTCAAGAAGCAGGCTGGAAATGCATGTTCTGGCCCACCAGGAGAATCATTTTGTTCTGAGTGGGGCCCAGGAATTATTTTAATCAGTTTCCTGGGGCATCCTGTGTCCAAGACCCTGAGGCACTTTGAGAAGCTCTCGTCGCCCACACTGGCTCTCTTCCTGGGTCTGGGCTGATGAGGGCGCACACAGGCTTGCTCTCCAGGTGACTGCCGTGGTGGGGTGGCAGCGTTAGTCTGGAGGTGGGAATGCAGCAGTCCCCATGGACACGGCCTCCAGGGGTGAAACGCACTGAGGGCCGTAGGGGGCTTGGGTATGGCAACAGCGTCGATGGTAGGGTGGCCGTGGCAGTGTGGGTGTTCAGTGTAGAGAGCTGTTGGAAGGAGTGGGCTCAGAGTGTACTAGGCGCAGAGGTGGGAAGGAGCTGGAGGCGGGAAGGGTGTACACTGGAGCTTTTCTTGGAGGGCTGAGATAGAGGTTGCTTCCATCTGATGGAGCCAAGACAGCAGGAGAAGGCGCCTGTGCTGCTCAGTGAAGCCCCGTGGGGGCAGCCGTGCTATGTGAGTCAAGGTCAGGCACTGAGTCCTAGGACCCAGAATGTTCCCTGCTTTAGATGAAGAAGGGAGAGGGGTGCTTCATAAGAGCTTCTAGGAGGATTTTCTCGGCTCACCCAAGGCAGTAAGTCGTGTGTGTGTGTGTGTGTGTGTGTCTGTGTGTGTCTGTGTGTGTGTCTGTGTGTGTGTGTGTGTGTGTGTGTGAAGGACTGTTAGATTATGTGAGGAGATTTTCCTGGTTTCCCGATGGGCTCGAGGGGAGGGAGTCTCCAGGATCTGCCCCCATCTGACCTTCACACAGAATATCACTGAATTCTCTCATTTTTCTTGGGGCTCAGCTTCCCGAAAGGGTATTCCTGGTGCTGGGGATGGAGCTCAGCAGTGCCATACCTGCCTGGCAAACACAAGGTCCTGAGTTCGATCCCCGGTACCAAATAAAAAGGGGCAGGGTGGTTCCTGTCAGTAGCCCATGGACACCTGGCTATCTGCTAACTCAAGACACCTCCAAGAAACTGAATATCTTCCCAGAGGAACATTTTGGAGAGAATTCTGACATTCCAAACCCTTGAACACTGGAGCTGGAAGAGAACTTAGTCTACCGTAGTCCTGTAGGGTAGACACCTATGTGAATGTCAGCCTTATAAATCTCAGGACCCCGGGGCCTGGTGTGGGAGACAGCAGTCATGCATCACCCAGAGAAAAGGGAAGGGCAGTAGTTAAGGAGAGTCAAAGGCTTTGAGGTTCTGCTGGCAAACACCTACAAAAGAAGCGTCCCCAGAAGAGGACATCTAGAGCCACTTAAAATGGGTAGGATTTATTTTTTAGTGTTTTCATTATGATTTTGTGGGAAATGAAAACATCAGGGTAAGAGAAGATGTGTTGGTCTACAGAGGAGCAAAGCTACAGAAGCCCGTGTTTAGCTGAGGTTTGGAGGATGGTGACAGGGCCAGCTTGATTAGAGGGCAGGGACAGTGTTGGTGCAGAGAGCGAGAAGGGCCAGAGTCTGGCCATAGCAGGAACTGTGGGGCTAGAACCTGGAGGAGAGAAGCTCGGGCTGAGCCCGCTTTAGTCGGGGTGGTGAGGATTGGCTAGAGAAGAGCTGCTGGGTGGGTGGGCATGAGTGTGCCCAGGAATATTTCACTGGTGAGTAGGAGTGGGACTCAAGGAGTAGAGGCCACTGAGGGAGGGAGCACGCGGGCGGGTTGGTCAGCAGGGCCAGCTCTGGAGAGGAGTTCCGGGAGAGGAGAGGAGGTGAGAAACCAGTACAGGGCATCAAGCTGGTGACAGGTCAGCACAATGGTAGAGGTCAGAGAGCGAGTTGATGGGGAGGACATGAGGCATCGAGTGTGGCCAGCAGCAGGTTATTCTTTGAGAAGTACGTAGAAATGGAGACAGGTTGGTATTTTGAAAAGGAAGTGCAGCAAAACTTTGTTGGAGCCATTGAAGGACCTGAGTTCTTGTAGGAGAAGGAGACAGAGGAACAGAAAGCCAAGGCCTGGAAGAAGTTAAAGCGAAAGAGGTGGGAAGAGTGGGATAACATTCTGGGGCTCAAGTTGGACCCAGGCTTTGGTCTCCTAAAAACAGTTGAGGTCAAGGTCTGCTCCTTCAAGCCACGTGGGGCTGGGCTTGGGGCACGCAGAGCACGCGGGGGAACTGCTGTGGAGGATTTGCCTGGGAGCCCAAGGACCATCTAGGTGACCACCTTACTGGGGAGCTAGGCTGGGATTTGCTTTGGGCCAGACTGATGCTTGTGTCTGGGACCAGGATGGAGCAAGCAAGCCATGGTCTGGCCCGATTACAACAGTCTCGGTGCCACATTGAGAGGCTGGGACAGCAAAGGACCTCTCGGAAAGAAGGGGCCAGTGTGGGCAGCCGCCCGGCATGGGGTCCAGGGGCCCGAGGCCAACTGTGAGCCCCTGTGAGCGGGTCATCGCTAAGAGAAGCTCTGGGCGGAGAGAACACCGTGAGGAGCACGGTAGGGGCACTCACTTTGCCACGCGCTGCTCTCGGCTGACCAGTTCTCAGCCAGCCCCACCGACAAGGTGCTGTTCTGCCATTGCCTTTTCACCAGTGGGGAAGTCGGGGTTTGGAGAGGGGAAGTAACAGGGCCAAGATCGTACAGGTTGCTATTTGGAGGGTGTTTTTCTAATGCCCGTGTGGCTTTCTGCTTTGCCTTTTCACCAGCTACTTGTTAGGTAGGGGACCTGGGGAGGGTTCTCCCTTGATTTCCTCATAAAAGTAATATTTCCTAGGGTTGTGAGGGTTAAATGGATTGACACATGGAAGGACTTGAAACAGTGTCTAGCACACAGAAAGTCCCACCAAGGCAATGTTGCTGTTGCCACTGTTGACTCCTGACAACCTCCAGCCAAAAACTAAGGACTGGGAGGGAGATAAACAAAGTTCTGGGGCAGATTAGTAACCCAAAGTGGGTCACAGAGGGGACAAGTTGCAGAACAGCATCCAGTGGTGGCACTCAACGAGGCACATTTTTATTGTCACAGTGGCCTAGTGGAGCTTTTGGAGGCTGGGAGCAGGGATGCTAACAATGGTCGTCATACCTCAGTTGAGATGTACAAAAGTGGCAGCCAGAAAGGGTGTTGGCATTTAACTTTATGAAAGAGTAGCCATCTCAGGGCTTGAGCAGCCTGAGCAGGTGTTGGCATTGAAGTCAGCTTGGAGTCTGTGAGGGGTAGGAAGAATTGTACCCTGTTGGAGACCAGGCTTCCTAGAGGGGATGTCAGGGTAGGTCTGCGAAGGTAGGCTGCCTTAGCATTGGTCACTGAGCAGCAGTGGAGAGCCCAGAGTTCTGGATGAGGGGTGATGTTTACAGGAAGAGGTCAGGTTAGAGGGTGAATCTGGGACGGGAGTAGAGCAAACCCTCGCCCTGGAGGCGCACAGGCTGGGGCTAGGGTTGAAGTGTGCAGATGGAGACAACGATGTGGGATTTGAAAGAAGATGCCTAGTGTGAGGGCAAATGCATGGTGAATGGGCTGGGCACATCCAGCAGGTGCAGGACTGAGAGGGAATTCTGAGAGATGCGGGCTGTGAACTTAGGGTGCTGATGGAGACACTGGGAGGAGCTATCCAGTGAGGACCTGGAGCTGCCGGTTGAAGCCAGGCCTGAAGTACTGATTCATGGAGTACCTGATGCTCAACACACATTTAAAATAGGGCCCTGAGGGTCATTCCTGTGGGGTTGCTGGTTGAATTCCTGGTTGTGGGCGAGTTCATGGGGGCGAGAGTGAAGGGGGAAGTGCTGAGAACCTGCAGATGGACCTGGGCCATCTTCACACATAGAGGCTGGAGAAGATCTGCTGGAGGACCCATCAGGAAAGCTGGGGAACTGGAAGCTTCTGTGGCTACCAGTGCCAGGCGCTACAGGAAAGGGGCCTAGATACTGGGAGCAGCAAGGGCAAGTTTGGAAGCAGTAGAGCCAGGTTAGCAGGCTGGTGACTGGAGAAGTTTGGGAGCTCAAGGTGGGCAGGATGGAGCAGGCCGATGGGGAGGGAGAGGAGAGGGGACTCCCTCCGTGAATGGGCTCCCAGGGGCCGCCACCTTAGCTGCAGAGGAGCAGACCTCTGCCAGCTCTGTTCTCTGGCGTTCCTCCAGCCCTACCCCAGCTCCAGGCCACTTTCTCTGCTCTCATCTCAGACAACTTGAAGATCTGCCTTCAGTATCAGGCTCTCCTGTGGGGGCTTCCTTGACTCCTCCGCCCTCGGTCTTCCTTCTTCCAGCATACAGCTTGGCTCCCTCGGGTGCCTTGAATGAGAAACTCTTGAATGAGAGTTTGTTTGTCCTTCGTCCACTTTGCTGTCCTCCATGTGTGTGGGCCTCTGCACCTTCCCTGCAGCCCAGCTTGCCTTTTCTGGCTCTTGCTTTTATCACAGTCCCTCCTGGGAAATGTCGCCCTGCCGTCCTCCCCCATCAAGCTTCAGGTCTCTGAGTCTGTCAAGTTAGGAATCTGCAGGGAATGTTGTAGACTCCTCTCCGGGGAATATTCCTGCAGTTGGACCCTTCCGGTTCTTATTGCTCCTTCCTTATGTTGAGCCTACATATAGGGGGTCCACTTAGACAGTATTGCAGATAAAAGGCAGCTCATGCTCCTGCCTCAGTATCAGACTGGGTTGGAACCATTCTTGCTTCCGTTCATTGTAGTAGTCCAGAAGGGAGCTAGAGATCTCCTACCCCAGGGGTTTCAGAGGATGTTTCTAAGTTAAGAAACTTGTGTTGGATGATGAGTACACAGACAAACAGCTACAAGCAGAAGTACTGTGGCTAGAGCTTGCTCCCCCAGCCCCAAGCCTTGAGCACAGCAGCCCTCACTGCGCCTGAGAGCCTCTAGGGTGCCACAGAGCACATACTGAAAGTACAAGCCTGTCACTGATGGGCAAGAAAAGAGGCCCAGAGAGGTGAAGGAACTCGTTCAAGGTCACACAGCAGGCGGCAAAGCTCAGGATTCCCTGCAGTCCCCCAGTTCTGCCATTCCAGCACTTCTGGACTTCTGGCTGAGATCCACCTTCAGTGTCCCGTTATATGCTTTGTGTTTGCCATTCATTCACAGCAAATATTTATTGAATACCTACTATGTGCCAGGTATACAATAAACTCTTGCGACTACTAGGTGCCAGTCCTGGGGGTTACTAGGAAGCAAAAGCAGACAGTGTGTGCCTTCATAGACTTTCAGTCAGGGCATAGGGAAGGGCAGCAAACTACATCTGTGGGTATGAACAGTGTGCAGAGGTTCACCTTGTCAGGGGAGGGCTCAGCCTCATTAGGGAGTGACCCGGGGCTGACAGCCAGAGGTGAACTAAAAGAGTAGAGGAGACAGAAGCAGCTTAGCCAAGTCCCTGTGGCAGGAGGGAGTGGGGCAGGGTGAGTGAATGAGGCTGGAGCTCAGGACCACCTCCCAGATGAGGCTGTGCAGACTGCTCAGGATTGCTGGGAATTTACTGTAGGATTAGATTTGTGTTTTAGAACGATATCTCTGATTGCCAAGAGTAACTAAATATCCTGTCCCCAGCCGTGTCTGAGCTGGGTTCTTATCATTCACTGCAGTCTTCTGTCAGCTTTTCTGACTTTGGTCACATGTGAAGTGTTCTTAGCCAGTTTTGTTTCCACTTTTTGTGGTATGTGTTTTGGCTGCAAGGAGTGTACGTGTGTATCATAGTGTGTGAATGTGTGTTTCGTGTGTGAATGTGTTGCCCCTGCCTCATCTGTTTAATAAATAGCAAAGCATTTAGTGCTACTTTGAGCCAGGTACTACTGTTCCGTCATCACTGTGGTCCACCAGCATCACCTGTGGTTGCATGTCCTTCTGTGTGATATCGGTGCATTGTGCCATTTTGTGCATGAATGTGTTGACTGTGTACTCTGACTGCCCTGTGTTTTTATGTGGTTGTTGGTGTAAGTATTCGCTGGTGTCATGATGTGTGGTGGTGTGTATACCTTCATATGACAGCATCATGTAGAGCCGGAATGTTGGGTGGCCATGTGCGCTGTTGTACGGTGTGCATGTGTGGTTGTCGGTGTGTGTGATGCGCACCTGACCAGTGAGGCTGGACCAGTGTGATGTGTCCCTCTGTCTTCCAGTGTCGGGCCCTGGGGGCCTTCATGGCCGGCAGAGGAGCCCCTGCCCCGTGGGGAGAGGAAGATGGGGCAAATGGGCGGGCCAGGCTAGCAGCCGGTAGAGTAATGGAGAAGGGCTGGGGGAGGGAGGGCCAAGGCGGGCAAGTACGGCGGGAGGCAGCAGGATGAAAGGGCCGGGCTGGCCAGCAGGCGGGGGCCTCTGCCCACCCTGTCAGCACTTTTTAATGTCCCCTTGGGTAGAGGGAGTGGGAGGAGTCGTCAGGAAAGCTGGAGCTCACCTTTCCCAGGCCCCGGCGCGGGGGTTTCTGGGTGCCGAAACTGAAACTGAAAAGAAGCGCGTGCCCCTCCTCACTGAGACACCGGCCGGAGCTCAGGGTCACTGCAGGAGGCCCCGGTGGGGGACAACTGGAAAAACAGCAAACCCGGAAGGGCAGTGGAGGTGCACATGCGCACACACAGGCAGGTTGCTCTCTGGGTGTGCACTTGGGCCTGAGGTCAAGTTCATGAGAATGTGAGCTAGCCTGTGTGTGTGCTTGTGTCAGCTCTGTTCGTGCAAATTTAAATTCTGCAACAGGGACTTGGGTCCTGACCTGGCCTGCTGCTCCCAGATGACAGGGTAGAGTACTTAACTCTTAGCCTTGTTGCCTCATCTAAGGTAAAGACAGGTGTATCCGCCACACAGGATGGTTGTGAGGTTTAAACAGACAGAAGTGGCCAGCTGGACGTCACTCCATAAGTGTGCAGTTTCACTGGCAATAGTTGCTGATGGGGTGTGTGTTGGGTCACTGTGTGTGAGCTGAGGAGCTCTGGGGCCTGAAGTTCTCTGGGGATCATTCAGGCACGGTGGGTGTTCGTGAGTGTGCGTGCTCTCTGTCCTGGAAGTCCGAGGTGAGTGTGCACGTGTGAGAGACAGCTGCACTGAAGAGCATGCACACGTCTGTGCTGACCCAGCAGAGGGGCATGTGTGTCTGAGTGACAGCGAAGGTGTGTGTCCTTCTCGTCGTGTGCATCTGTTTGCCCCAGATCCCTGGACGGGTGCATGCGTCCTGGAGTGCTGCTGTGCAGTGCGGCGTGTGTGGACGGGTGGTGTGTCTGTGTGTCCCGACGCTGTCAGGCTGAATGTGCCTTTGTCTTGGTTGTGTGAGCGTGATGTGTGGCTCTGTGTGAGCGCGCACTCACAAGTGTGTGTTTGGTGAGCAGCTCTGCTGCCTTAAGCACCTTTCGAATACATTGGCCACAGCTCATTGAATCCTTTAACAATCTGACTCTGCTCTTCCTTCCCCGTTTTTTCTAATTCAGTTCCTCTTATTACAAAAATAAAAAACCAAGCGCTGCCCCTTTCCAGTGGCTGGCCCTGCGGAGCCCTGCCTCGGGACCAGCCATTTCACTCCATTTCGGAGAAAACGGGAAGTCGGTAATTTTAAAAAATATCTTCTACTTTATTTGGGATTTAATGTTCTTCCAGGATCCTGCTGCCTCCCTCTGTCCCCCCACCCCAGCCCTGCATGCAAGAGACGTAATGGCCCGTTCAGCATATTAGGGGAGCCAAGCGCGCGCGAGAGAGCGTGTGTGTGTGTGTGTGTGTGTGTGTGTGTGTGTGTGTGTGTGTGTGAGAGAGAGAGAGAGAGAGAGAGAGAGAGAACACACAGACCCACAGCAGACACACATACAAACACAGTAGCTCAAGCACATACTCAGATGTGAGTGGAGCACTCCACGCAAACAGCAACAGAGACCCATTCCCAGGTGTGCAGTCACACTCAAGGAAGTGGGGGAGACCTTCCAGGGACACGACGGGGTCACTGGCCAGAGATGGGTGGAAAGAGAGACGTGGTCACAGTGAGAGGCAGACTGGAAGTGACTCTGACGCCTTGAAGGAATGTGAGGAGAGGTGCCGGAGAGAATGGAAAGGTCTCTGGTTGCACTGGGCCAGACATTACCCCGTTGTGTGCAGGGAACACTGCTGGGCCAAGAAGCAGCCACTCAGGGTCACTCAAAGAGTCCAGATTAGACATGGGAGCAGAAAGGCTCCTGTGCCGCTTCCTGTGGCCTGCTGTTGGGGACCCAGGGAAGTACACTGTAGGGGTGTGTGTGTGTGTGTGTGTGTGTGAAGATGAACAGCGCTGACCTAAGCACCATCCATATATTAGACCCAGCAAAGGTTTGCAGAGGCTGGCAGCCTGAGTGTGTCTGCAAGGATGAATGTGAGAACCTGCGTGTGCGCACACAGGAGATCTGTCACACAGCACGAAGCTGTGTACGTGGGGCTCTTGGGCCCGTGGAGGGAAGAACTGTGTCTGTCCTGTTCATCCACCTTCTTGTTGTCTCAGCAAGGGCGTGGTGCACAAAGGTGCTCTGCAAATATCTATTCAGGAGCAAATGAATGAAGAGAATCACTGTGGGAGCTCAGCTGCGGGCGCTCATGAGAGGGCCCGACCACCGCTGCCAGAGACCCTGGGCGGCCCAGCTCCTCCTGGGCAAGACCTGGGAAGACAGCAGCTGCTGTACTTGGGGCTGGCTGGCAACGCTGGTGACCTGGCCCTGCTGCTGTCCTTCTTGCTGGGACCTTGTGGTCCATGCTTAGGGCAGTGAGTTTCATGGGTTACTTCAGACTCTTCTGTGGAGGGGGAAAGGAAACAAAAGAACCATCCGTTTGTTAAACGTGGGATGAATAAGTGAGAAAAGGGCGATGGCGGACAGGACTCAAGGTGGGTAGATGGACGTACTGACCAGATGCTCCAGCTCGTAAGTAATCTTATTTCTAGACCGAAAGACAAATAGAGACGGTGATAAATGGATGGGCAGCAGACACACAGACTGACGTGGATGGGCAGGCAGGGAGACAGTCCTGAGCAGAGACTGGCGGATAGGCTGAGATAGGCAGACCAATGGGTGGGTAGAGGGCCGCTGACTGCTCAGAGGGAGTAGACTCAGATGATGTGCCCAGTACACAGAACGGAGCAGCCACTCTATTCCCCTCTCTTCCTTGCCAGTGGAACCCACTTTTGTTTGGTGTTCATTTTTTAATTTTCTTGTTATTAGTACATGATTGCAATACAGAATGATTGCATTCATCGTGGGGAGTTGGTACGTGTACATAGCACATCTCGACTCTTTTTACCTCTCCTCCCTCTTCCCCCAGCCCTGCTGTTTGGAGCCCAAGTCCTTCGGGGGAAAGTTGAGCTCTCCCTGTACACCAGAGACAGATCCTGATCGATCCATCTCGCATTCAGGCCCTGTTCAGAGACTGCCCTTGTCACACGAAAAAGACTGCCTCGGAGGGCTAGATGGTAGGGAGCCTGGAGCCGTGGGCAGGCAGAGCACCCTCGCCGTCTCCTACACCTCGCCCAGCATCCCGAGCAGTTTTCCCCCAAATCCAGCAACCAAGCCCTGCGGTGGGGATCTTTCCCTGACCACTCATCTCCATTTTCGTCCTGCCAAGCTTCCAGGGAGCTGGGGTTAGATCAGTGAACTGAGATCCTTTGGCGGGAGCAGACTCAGGGCCAGCTTTTCTGTTACAGGAGCTTTCTGACGGCCTCCAAGGAAGCCACAGGCTGGAGGCCACCACACGCCCCACCCAAGACCGGCTTCGTCCCGTTCTGGTGTCCATGTCAGACTCCGCCGCTTGGCAGTTCTCCTCAAAGTTTCTCAGTTCAGAAACCACTGCTGAGCGCCCCACTGGGTGCCCAGGCACTGCCGGCGCTGCAGAGGACAAACTGCAAATAGGACCACCTTTCTTCTGGGGCTTTCTTCTCTATGGCGTCGCCCCTTTTCCTGGACCCTTCCCGGGGTCTCCTTTCTCTTAGCCTTGAAGGGATGCTCACACAGCAGCCATCGCGTGCCCTGGGTGCTGGCTCTGCCCCCTCTAGCTCCGCCCTCTCTGTGCCCTCCTTCCTGTGCCAGATTTCTCACTTCCCACCTAGGCTGCGGCGTGGTGAGCAGTCTCATTTCATGTAGCGGGTGCTTTCCAAGCACCCTCCGGGAGGAACGAAGACCCTGGGGGGGTCCCCTTCCCTTTCTCCCCAGGGCACCAATTTGTCAGCACTAGGGGCGTGGAGAAGTATTCACAAGGACGCAGCCAGGGGGCGACCCCATGGCGTTCCTGCAGGCGAGTGAGCCTCCCAGCCCACCTGCACCTCTCATCTCCTGCTGGCTGGTGGCTCTTCCTAGAGAATTACTCTGAATAAACTGACAAAGATGATTTGGTGTGGCACTCAGAGCCCTGCCCAGTAGGACTGACTCCCCACTCTCGTACCCACAAGGCCTTCTGGTCGCCTCCACGGTTGGATTCAGGCTCCTCCAGGCTTATGGAACACTTCCCCCTAGACTCTCCAAGCCCGCCTGCTGGGGCCATACGCCCATGGCCCTGCCCTGTTTCTTTAGCCTTCCCCATTACCTGCCTTTACCTTGAAATCTCCCTTCCTCCCGTGTCCTTTCTCCTCCTTCATCTCACCATCCACCAGCTTTCTTGAGAGCTTGCTGTGGGCAGGGCCTGCCCCTCGAACACCAAGAGCACACACTGGTAGCCAGGCTGCCTGAGCTCAGATTCTGGCTCTACTTCAGAGCTGTAGGCCAAAGGCAGATGCTTCCCTGGGTCCCATTTCCTCATCTGCAGGACTGTTGGAAGGATGAGTTAGTATGAATAGGGTATAGAACCATTCCTGGCATTGTCTACAATATGAAGGCAAGAGTTACTATGCTGTTGTTCGCCTATCTCTGGGAACTCGGGATTCTCAACTTTAGAGGAGCAGAGCCGTCAGGACTGTGACCTCTGTGCCAAGGGCCTCACCCATGGTGTCTTCATCGGAACCAGCCAGACCCAACCCTCAGGAAAGGTGCTTTCTCCAGCTCCCTCCCACAGATGAAGGCGTTAGGGTCCCCCAAGGCCACGTGGCCAGCACATGGAGGGTCAGGAGTGATGCCAAGGCTGTGTCCTTTCCCAGACAGCACTGTTTCTCTGACTGGATGGTTGAAGGCTCAGGATTTGGAATCTGTAATTCAAGGATGTGAGGCTGAGAGTGAGCCACATCATCTTGGCGTAAGCAGTGTGAGTAACTTGCTCTCCAAGTGATCGTTGCGTGTCAGGGTGTGGAGATCTCACTGCAATACAGCGTATCCCCCACCTTCTGAAATCAGTGCTCTGGTTTGGGGGTTCTAGGAGGTCCTCTGTGAACTGGGCTCAACAGCAGTCACAAAATTAATGACTCACCTGGGGCCAGGAGGTCCAGAGCTACCTGGACATGAGTTATCTGGTTAAGAAGGCGTGACCGGGTGGACCAGTGAACACTGAGGGTTTTGTGCCTTATTGCCCAGAGAGCCCTGAAGCTGGGGCTCATAAGGACAGCTCCTTTTTTCAGTAGCACCCCAGCTCTGCCTCACTGGGGAGAATCAGCACTGGGGCTTCCCCAGGGAGTGGCTGCTGAGCTGGAGACTCAAGTGCAGGGAGCTCTCGGGATGAAAACCAGCAGAAGGGAGGAATCAGAGTGGGGCCAAGCCCACCTCTGGGGAACCCTGGAGCCAAATGGCCAGCCACTCAGTGCTGCCCAAGTTGAGGCCAGAGGGTTCAGCTTTAATACCCCACACACGGGTCCACTGCAGGGATCTGTGACACTGACAGCTCAAGGCTATAGGCCAGCACGCTCAGGAACTGGGGGTAGTCCCACATTGAAGGGGACCCAGTGGAGCATTCTAGTATCCACCACAGACACCTAAGCTGGGGAGGCCAGGCCAGGGAAGGCCCTCAGGTCTGAGACAATGCCTGGGCTGAGTTTGGAAAAAGAGCAGGGGTGACAGAGGCAAGCACAGTCAGGGTCGGGCAGGAGGGAATGGGGGAGCAACGCTGCTGAATCCGAAGACAGACAGGACGCTGGAGGGTGCAGGGCCAGACCTGAGGCTCTGCGCTGCTGTGTTAGCAGAGTTTGGGTTTTAATTAAGGGGATAGGGATTCCATAAAGGATTGTAGGACAATATATGGCATAGCTGAAAGTTGCATTTTAGGGTGATCCTGGTGCTGCCACTTATTTTCTAGCTGTGGTGCAATGCATTGCTCAACTTCCCTGTGAAGTGTGAACAATGTAGTGGCTGCCATGGTAAAGCATGGAGTGAGACCGCAGAGGTGGGGCCAGGTGTGGGAGCCCTTGGGGAAGACCAGGGTCAGCTGCCCCAGGAGTTCTGGCAAGCCAGAGGCAGCAGAAGAGGTCCGTTTAAAAGCCTTGAAGAAGTAAAGTGCACAGGCCATAGTGTTGCCTGGATGGAGGAGGTCATGAAGAAGATGGCATTCACAGTAACTGCCAATCTCTGGCAACTACTGGACAACTGCTTCTGGGACACAAACAGATCAGTGCAGAGAGAGGACGTGTTCATAGTGGATGAGTGGAAACTGAGATTGTTGAGGAACTTGCAGGAGGAGGTGTTGGTCAGTTGTTCACTGCTGAGCACTGAGAGTGATCTGAATGAAAAACAAAGCACAAAGCAGAGGGTTCAGCTCAGTGGCGCCACTGCCCAGCTTGCAAGCACATGGTCCTGTGTTCGATCCCCATACCAAAAACAAAAAACCCAACCAAGAACAGGAATTTATTGTGCAAAGGGGCCATGGCCTGGATATGATGGCCTGGGTGAGGGTTTGCAAAAGGAAGAGTCGTGGGCTGCAAGAGGAACTGTGGCAAACACCATCACCACAGCGAGCCCACAGGGAGACTGAGGAGGCCCAGAGAAGAGGAAACAAGGAGGTGCTGTGGATCCATACGAAACCCGTGGGAGAAAGCAGTGAGCACAGCTTGGCGCCACAGACAGGAGAACGACAGAGGTGCTGAAGCGGGCAAGAGGTTCCTGGGGGGCGACCTTGCAGACAGCACTCACCAAGGCGGTTGATGGGAGGCCACTTGTGACGGTTTGAAGAGGGAAGAGGCCTCTGGAAATCGCCGTCTCTGAGTGGACAGACATGGGTAGGGCGGCTGCAGGGCTCCAGGACTCGGGCCCAGTCCACACGCAGACTTTCTGAACAGCCACCGCTCG
Organism: Heterocephalus glaber; assembly: GCF_000247695.1. Next base: position 242,976 of record NW_004624831.1, read on the forward strand.
GGCACCTCCTCCCCACGCGAGACAGCCTGTGTCTGGGGCCTCGGTCCCTGCCCCACCTCGCTTCCCGGACTGAAAGCTCTTTCGAGGTAGGAGCTGCATCCTCCTTGGCTCCATCCCTGTGCCCAGTATGGTGCTGGCCAAACTGCACGTGACCGGCACTGGCTTGTCAGAGGGAGTGAATGGTCTTAGGTGAGAGTGTCAGGTCTCCTGTGTGCAGACTGGTCAGTCACCAGAGAGAGCGTGAAACTGTGTTCTGGAAGACGTGTGATGGCAGGAGAGGTGGCTGAAGTGCTTGGACTTCTCAGGGATGCCAGCGTACACCATGTGGACACTTGCTCTGGAGAAAAGTCACACTTCCCCATCTGAATATGCTTTCAGGAGTCCACAAAATCAGTTGTCCATTCCAAATAAAAAACGGGCCTTCAAATATGGAGTATTTACCAGTCCTATGACCTTGGGAAAATCGCTTACCCACCCCGGGCCCCAATTCCTTCATCATCTGCAGGATGAGAAATCCAAAGTGGAGATGCAAAGAAAAAGAAACTAACAACTGTGTGAGTTATTTGGAGTACGTATTTTTGTCTCATAGTCTACCTTGTTAGTGGGCAGCATTTATCCTCATTTTGAAAATAGAGGAATGAGGTCTCAGTTTAAGAGATTTGATCACATGTATATAGGAGTAGGGGAAGAAGCATGACTATGCGTCTGGTCTCCTTTAGCCTGTGTTGCCTACCAGGTTTCATGCCGTCTGTCTGCCCATCGGGGCTTGGTTCCTGCACTGACAGACATGAGAACGTGTTGGACACTGGGAAGCACTTAGGCAAATAGAAGGTGCCACATTGTTATCATCAGTTACTGACCATGCTGAATGTTGAATCCCCTTCTTTGATATCTGTTAAATCCCTTTCCCTGACCTCAGGCTGACGCCACCTTATTTCTGGCACCTGTTCCTTTTTTCCTCCCACCTCCTGAGAGTAGATTTTTCGCTAAGTTTCCCACCTCTTTCTTTCTTTTCTTTGCTGTTTAAATCCCCTCATTCTACAATTTCAACTTCCTACAACTTTAAGTTATGACCTCCAAGCAAGTGACTCTCAAATGTATGATCCAACCCAGAACCATATTTCAGCTACATGCTGGGAATACTGCACATCAGAATCACCTGGAACGTTTGTCAAACACGGATTTCTGGGCTCTACTTCCAGAGTTTCTGATTCAGGCCAGTAGGCCTGGGGTAGGGCTGAAGAAGTTGTTCAAAACATTATAAGATATTGACATATCAGGCTGTGTATATTTAAATTATCCATTTGATAAGTTCTGAGATGAGAATGCTCCCGTGCAATACCACGATCAACACAGTGAGCACTGGCATCTGTACCCCCAAATCTGTTTGTCCCACTTAGCACCCATTTCTCCTTTCAACATCCAAATCTGGCCCCAGGTCACTATGAACCTGTTTCTATCACTATGGCTTACTGTGCATTTTCTAGAATTTTATGTAGACAGGATTATATGATCTGTACTCCTTTGTTGTTCTGGCTTATCTCACTCAGCAAAATTATTTTGAGATCTACCCACACTGTATGTATCAATAGCTTATCTCTTTTTATTACTGAGTAATAGACAATGATATAAATACATAACAATTAGTTTCTCCATTCACCTGTTGATGGACATTTGAGCTGTTTCCAGTTTAGGGCTCTTACAAATACAGCTATTAAAATCTGTGTGCTATTCTTTCTCTTGGGAGTAGAATGGCTGGATCCTATGTTAAGTATATGTTTCACTCTATAGGAAACTTCTAGACTGTTTTCCAAATTGGTTGCTCCATTTTACACACCCACCAGCATTATATGAAATTCCAACTGTTCCATGTTCTCGCCAACATCTATCTAGTTGGGTCAGTCTTAATTCTAGACATTGCTGTGGGAGTATAGTGCTGTATCATTATGGTTTTACTTTGTATTATCTTAATGACTAATTACGTTGAGCACTTTTTTGGGTGTTACTTAATATCCATTTATCTTCTTGGGTTATGTTCTGTTCAAATCTTTTCTTGTTTTACCCTTTGTATTGTTGCTTTCTTCCTATTCCACTGTGTTCTTTAGATATTCTAGAGTACGAGTGCTTCATTGGATAAATACATATATTTTGTAAATAATTTCTTCCTGCATATGGTTTACATTTCATTTTTTAGAACAGTATTAAGAGGGCCAAGGATTTAGGTCATTGGTTCCACTGCCTGCCTCGCAAAGCACAAGGGTCCCGAATTTGATCCCCGGTACCAAAAAAAATTAAAATATAAAAAAACAATATTAAGAGCAAAAGTTTTAATTTGATTAAGTCTAATTTATTTACTTTTAAAATAGTTTGTGTTTCTTTTGGTCTCACTTAAGGAATCCTGTCAAACCCAAATCACTAAGATTTTCTCCTATGTTTTCTTATGGAAGTTTTGTGGTTTTAGCTTTTCTGTTAGGCCTCTGATCCTTTTCAAGTTAACTTTCATATTTAAGGTATCAGGGAAGGGAAGGGCTAGTGTTCTTTGGGGGGGCATATGACTATCAAATTGTTCCTACATTGTTTGTTGAAAAGATTATCCTTTCCCCATTGAAATTGCCTTTTGTCAAAAGTCAATTGACCATTTATGCAGGATCTGTTCCTGGACTCTCAGTTCTGTTCCATTGATTTTTCTGTCTGTACACCAATATCCTATTTTAGTACTGGATCTTTATAAGTCTTTTTTTGTTTTGCTTTGTTTTTTGTTTTTTTGTACCGAGGATTGAACTCAGGTCCTTGTGCTTTCGAGGCAGGTGGCAGAACCACTGAGCTAAATCCCCTATAAGTCTTGAAATTAGGTAATGTAAGCCTCTCATTCAACTTTGTTCTTTTGTTGTTTGGCTATTCTAGGACTTTAGCATTTTCATATGCATTTTAGAACTCCTGTTAATTTCTATGAATAAAAAGCCTGCTGAGATTTTGAAATTGCATTGGATCCATTGAATCTATACATTAATTTGAGGACTATTGACGTCTTGACAATATTGAGTCTTCCAGTGCATGAACTTAATATTTCTCTATTTGGGTCTTTTTTTCATTTCTTTCAGCAATATTTTATGGTTTTCAGGGTATAAGTCTTACACATCTTTGTTCAAATTAATCTCCAATAAGTGGTTTCGCCGCCTGCTGCGCAAGCACAAGGACCCGAGTTCGATCCCTGGTACCAAAAAAAAAAAATGCAGCAAATTAATCTCCAATATTTAATATTAATATTTTAATGCTCTTATAAATGGTAAATTTTTAAAATCTTTATATCCTATTGTTTAAGGCTAACCTAAGGATATAGAGTCTTTGTTTATAAAAACAGATTGCTAGGTCCCTACCCCACCATTTCTGGTTCAGTTGGGTTGGCATGTGGTCTAAGAATCTGCATTTTTGGGCCAGGATTTAGCTCAGTGGTTCCGTCGCCTGCCTTGCAAGTGCAAGGACACGAGTTCGATCCTCGGTACCAAAAAAAAATAATAATAATCTGCATTTTTAACAAGTTCTCAGGTGAGGTTGATGCTCTTTGGGAACTACACTTTATGAACCTAAATGTTCTGTCTGTACCTCTTGTTCTAAACTATCCTTATCACCTGGCCCCAAAATAAAGTCTGCGTCTGATTCCCCTTTTTCTAAAAATGCCCCTACCATCCAATTCCACATCTTTTGGTCAACTACCAGAAATTTCCCATTGAAAAATCAATCTATGGTGTACTTTAACACCTTAACATCCAATCAGCTGCCACCCTGTACTCCTGAAATATGTCTCCCCTGTGAATTTTTCTCTTCACTTTCTCTTTTCATATCTTCATCTCTTCCTTTCTTGACTGATGAAAATCACCTCCTGACTTATCTCTCAGCCTCTAATCTCTTCCTACTACAATCTGTGCTTCACACTCCCAGACAATTCAACAACTCAAATTGTGTCTCCCTCTGCCAGAGAATCACTACAGAGCTCCCATTGCTACTGCATTAAGTCTGAACTCCTTTCTCGGATATCACAGAGATGTCCAGTTTTCTGCTTACATTCATTCTACCTTTTGTCTTTGGTAAAAACCTCCTATCTTATCCAGGGAGCAGTATGCCTAGATTTTTAAACTATTTTTCTCAGTATGCCTTGCAGACAAGTGACCGTGTGACTAAGTTCTGGACAATAAGATGAAAATAGAGGTTGCTGGGTGCCAGTCCCTGGAGGATTCCATAGAGGTCCCACAGAGAGGTAACTGGGTGGATTGCTGGTCTTCCTTCCTTCCTTCTCCATGTGTGGTATGCAGGAGCTCCAGTGGGCATCCCAGGCTATGGAGCAAAGTTCAAGATAGAAGCACTTGCTGAGACTATAAGGAGCCTAGGTCTCAGAAGAGCTGCCAGACAAACCGTAGATCGTCCAGCTCTGAAATTGTCTTACTTAGAAAAAAATAAAGCTTATGTGTTTAAGCTACTATAATTTGACTGCTGATAGGCAACTCTAATCTAGGCTGACATACCTGACATTTAAAGCTCTTAATATTAGCCATAGCATAGAACGTGTGATCAAAATATACAGTGAATATTTAAGTTCTTAAATTTATTACAGTAAAAAACACATGGCTATTAATTCCCCACAAAATCTTCTCTCTCACTTTGAGCACACTCATCCCACCGTTCTTGCCACTGCTGAGGCAGTCCTGGAGCCCTCGTTCACGAGTGTTTTGAGTTGCACCCTCACGGCTGCCTCAGTGTCCTGAATCGGTTCAACATGTTTACCTTTCACGGTCGTTTGTCTTTGGGGAAGAGCCAGAAGTTACATGGTGGCTATTCTGGTGAATAAAGTGGATGAAGACACACCATAATGTCTTTATGAGCCTGCTTTTCCATTGGATGGCGCTCGGCAGCAGCATTCACTGTATTTTTTATCACACCTCTTAAAGACATTCACAAAAGTAGACCTCCAGGGGCTGGGGATGTAGCTCAGTGGTACCACACCCACCTGGCAAGCACAAAGTCCTGAGTTCCATCTCCAATACCAAAAACAAAGTAGACTTCCAGCACTGGTTCAGAAAGTGGCAAGAACAATGGGATGAGTGTGTTCACAGTGAGGGGAAGGTTTACTGAGAGTGAGTAATGGCAATGTATCTTTTACTGTAATAAGAATTTAAACATTCACTTCATGTTTCGATCGCCCTGCACAGTTCTCAGTTCTTCTCATTCTAGTTCCCTACAAAGACACTGCACTGTTTTCTGCCTTCCAGGGACAAGCTGCACCTTCCTGTATATTCTATGTTCATCTCCTGCCCTTTCCCATGCCTACCTATTGAAGTCAAACTCACATGCCCTCTCCTCCGTGAATTCTTTCCTGACGCTTCTCTCCAAATTTGATTTCTCCCTCTTTTAGAGTATTTGGATTGTATCTTTCTTGACACTTAGAGTCTTCCCCGAATTATCATTACATTGATGCCCAGCCCACTAGATTGCAAGTTCTCTTCATGGTGCCAAGCACAGGGTTAGTTTGGACAAGTATTTGCTGAAGTGATGCATGACTCAATAAAGGAAGGAAGAAATGAAAACAGTGAGCATTTTTTTTTGAGTTTTAAAAAAAATTTTATTTTTTTAAAGCTAATATATGCATTACAGGAAACAAAAACACAAGAAGCAAAAAACAAAGTCATTCGCAATCATAAGCAGCTTAGCTGGATGTGTTCTTCTGGGTCCTGTGTGTACGTATACAACATGCCATTTGTGTGACTGAATTTGTACACTGTGTGTCATGCTTTTCTATACATCATGAATACTCACCAACTCAAAATCCCAAAGCTACAAGAGTATTTTTGATAATTAAGAACACAGTACCCCAACTCAATCTGTTAGAAAAAAAATTGTAATCCCGCCTTTCTTGGGAACAAAAATTTCACTGAAGATAAAAATGGCAACAAGCCTCTAGATAGAAGTATTGGCAAACTTACAATTACAATACTGGATTTCCTTAATGCTCAATTTAAAATGAGACATAAAGCAACAGAGTACACCAAGCATGTGTCTGAGAGTTATCAGATCTCTACTATTAGATATTAGCAAGAAGGCATATTCCCACTGAATTATTAATGTATTTTTCAGTAGAGCTAGAAGACACACATTGATTCCTCTCACCAAAATATAAATCTGAACACTTTGCTCACATCTCTCCCTGTGTGCTTATTTCTGCTCCTCCGCTGCCAGCCTAATGACAAGTCCTGATACACACTGCCTAGAGGCATTATAACAATTCTGAGTCCAGTATGCATCTTTTCTATCAATTATAACAAAAAGATACTTAAATGTTTCTAATTCACTACCTCTAGTTTTTATGGTACACTGTCACCTCATGACATCTATAAAGCTTAGATGCTGTGCAACAGAGTGTGAACTTTGTGCACAATACGCCCAAGTGCTTTACCAAAATGCACCCACAGGCCTGTGGTTGTAATCTGAAATCATCTTCCAGATACGGAGATCCAGCAAAGAGCCCTTACCACCCTCACCCACCCTTTTCCCTCTTCACTTCAGCGACTTAATCAGGACCACATCTAGCTCCAAGCGGTGGCTGGAACAGAGGTCACTTCCAGAAGACAGTTCTTCCTAAAAACTACTTTTCTATTTCTAACATGATTTGAACAGTAAGACTTATCCCTTAATACCCAGCAATATTAACTCATGTACATGCAGAACAACAGCAAGACAATCTGAACTCACGTAACCTCCCTTTCGCTACTTCCCCTCCTGCACCCCATGAATAGCCAGCATACTCTCTAAGACAGTGAGTTTAACAATTCCATTCTCAAAATACAACCATTCCTGTGAAGCAACAAAAAATACTTAAAGCTCATTATATTAGCCCTTGACTTCTAAATGTGTGAACTTTAAACATCTAGAGAGACTAGATGTTTCCAGGAAGAAGTTAAAATGTCCCATATGTATAGTGGCATTGAGTAAATTGCACACATATACTGAACAAAGGCTAAATTTTTAAAGTGTCATCTAAACAGGAACACTCTCCTCTATAGCCCTTTCCCCTTTCCGTCTTTTTAACCCAGGGGACAGATATATGGATATGTAACACTTAGAGGGGGTTTTAATAATTTCACTTCCTAGGTGGTTTTAAGAACATTCTTTCTGGCCGGGGATTTAGCTCAGTGGTTCCGCCTCCTGCCTTGCAAGTGCAAGGACCCAAGTTCGATCCCCCGTATCAAAAAAAAAAAAAAAAAAGTACACACTCAAACTGTCTTTGGGCCGGGGATTTAGCTCAGTGCTTCCACCGCCTGCCGTACAAGCGCAAGGACCTGAGTTTGATCCCTGGTACCAAAACAAACACAAAGTGGACTCAACATGTTAGTTTACTAATTCTACTTCTGTCATACACTGGCAACCTCTTTAACATCTAGGAAGACTAGATGTAAATTAGGACTCCTTCGTCCTTTATATACAACTATACACACAGGAAAGTAAAACAAAATGCACAGGCATAAGGGACAATGGGCAATATCGCTTCACCTAAGCCACACTGATCTACAGCCCTTTGTGCCCTCTTTTCCTCCTCCCTCTCTGAACTAGCACAAATATGTCTACTTCTCAGATCGATGGTTTGATCATTCCATCTCCTAAAGACAGTATTTCATTAATTTTAACAAAAGAATATCTACAAAATGTGTTGTTTACTACCTCTATTTTTAACATACTTTGTGCACTTCTAAACATCTAGAAAGATTAGATGTTTCAAATATGGACTCAAGTTTGTCCACTATATACATACATGTAACAGTGGTTATATCTGAAAGTGTCCTCTAAGTAGGGGCATTCTGGCCTAGAATCTTTCATTTCTTCCCATTTCTGCTTTCCTTGTCACATGTGATAGAGGTACAGGTGTCACTCAAATGTGATTTTACAATTACACTTCCAGAAATCTTTTCAGAAGACAGCCTTTCTGTGAATTTTAACACAAAGTATACCAAATGTGTTAGTTTACTAACTCTACTTTTGTCATACATTGGCAACCTCTTTACTATCTAGAGACTAGATGTTATAAAATTAGGACTCATGTGTCCAGTATATACACTATATATACAGTATAGCAAAGTGAAATGCATGTAACATAACAGCAATGTCAGTTGAAATTTTCTACCATACATTTAACAAAACACCTTTCACAGTTTCTTCCACCCCACCTCCCTCAACCCAGTGACCAAGTACAGGCAGTATACTGTGCAGAGGTGGTTTAACCGTTCTATTTGCAAACATAGTATTTCCTATCAGTTTACAAAAGCCTTTTACAAAGTGCTGTTCTACTACTTCTACTTTGAAATATATCAGGCACTTCTACATCCTAGGACTAGACTTTTCATATAAGAACAGGTCTGCTCTCATACAGCACTGATAAATACAAGTGCACATACAGTAATGGCTGTAACCTGAGGTCTCTTCTACGCATGACAATTGGGCCACACTTCCTGCCTTCAACCCAGTGGACAAGCACAGGAATATGTCATGTTAGGGGTGGTTGAATCCAAAATTCATTTACAGAGGACAAGCTTTTCTGTGTATTTCAACACAGGTGTACAAAATGTGCTAACTAGGGCCGGGGATTTAGCCCAGTGGTTTTGCTGCCTGCTGCGCAAGCACAAGGACCCAAGTTCAATCCCTGGTACCAAAAAAAAAAAAAAAATGTGCTAACTTTTCTACTTTGTCATACACTCTTTAACATTTAGGGACTAGATGTTGCAAAATTTGGACTTATTTGTCTGTTATATACACTATATACACAGCAAAACAAAACCCACAAAACATACAAAAATGATGTCTCAAAATGTCCCAGTACAAATGCACTAACATAATACCTTTGCAATTGCTTCCCTCCTACCTCCTCCATTCCACTGAACAAGCACAGACAGGACCATACTGCTCAAGAGGTGGTTTAACCATTCCATTCCCTCAACATTTCATATGAACTTTAGCAAAAAGATATTTACAAAGTGATATTTAACTACCTCTATATTTAACATACATTGGGCACTTCTAAAATCTAGATAAGACTAGATGTTTCAAGTAAGGACTCAATTTGTCCATTATATATACACAGCAGTCTTGATTAAACTGCACATGTAACAATAGTTGAAAGTGTCTTGAAAACATGAGCAGTTTAGTCTAGAACCCTTCCTTTCTCCACTAGCCCAGTGGTCATTTAGCCCAATCGTTCCTGGAATTTTAATACACAATGTACAAAATGTGTTAGTTTATTAACTCTACCTTTATCAAAAATGGCAACCTCTGTAACATCTAGGAAGACTAGATGTTGTATACGGTCTCATTTATCCTTTACATACCCTACATACACAGCAAAGTAAAAATGCACAGACGTAGGGGACAATAGTAACTTGCCTTGCTATAAGTGCACTAGCACAGCGCTCTGCATTTCCTTCTCTTCCGAGAACCAGTGCATAAACAATGTGTACTACTCAAGAGGGGGTTTGCCTATTCCCCCCACAAAATAACACTTCATGTGAGTTCTAACAAAAAGAAATTATAAAAGGTGTTATTTTACTACTTCTACTTTTTAACATGTATCTCAAAAGAATTATCTGCAAAGACCAGGTGGTTCAATAAAATACTTAGCATCGTCAATTTATATAGATACAGATATAGATGATATAGCTATAGTAATGAGGACTAAAATGCACACAGAAAACAAAGGTTACGATACGAACAACGTCTTCTACATGCAACCAGTCGGGTACTGGACGTTCTTCTCTTCTGTCTTCCGCTCGGAGTCCTCTAACCCACAGAACAGACAAGTATCGCTAGCATCGCTTCCCCGGGTGGTCTACCCAGCTCCATTTCAAAGTCACTTTCAGAAAACGTTTCTTTTCTGTCATTTTTTTAAACAAATGGGCGTTTCCAAGACGTACGGTCTTTCTAACTACTTCATCATAGCCGGCAACTTCACATCTGCATTGTCCACGTGCAGCACGTTTTCTTTCAAAAGGCGGGGCGGGGCGCTTTTTCGTGTTCTAGACACAGGCCTTCTGAACAGGCCAGGGGCCGGGCCTTGCCAATCAGCCAAACGTGCAGCGTTATCTTTAGGGCTCTGTCTTTGGCCGCTGCCCGTGGCCCACCAGCCTTTCCTCCCGTCCTCGGCCTGAGCTCCCTCACCTTCCAGGGTGGGCGAGGCCTTTATTCCTCCTTGTCGCGAGGAGGCGCGGCCTCCTCACTGGGACACGGCAGTCACCTCGGGACGGATCTGCGCAGGTCTGAGGCCCCAGTGGCCGAACTTTCCGACCCGCCTTCGAGGCCGCCATTCTTCGCACCAGGCCTGCAGCTCGCTGCAGCCGCTGCAAAGCGCCAGGGGCTCCCCCTGCTGGAGGGGCTTTGCCTGGGTGGCAAGGCTGGACCCGGAGACCCTGAGGGAGAACCCTGAGGGGTTCTGGCTCCGAGGCCGCTGCCGCCGTCAGGTCATCCAAGTGGGGTCGGGGAGCAGTTCGCTGTTCTTAGAAGCCTGGGCCCAGCCATAGGCAGTTACAGCACGAGATCCGGGAGCCTGCACGGCAGAGGCGTGGCCCGTCCTCGGCCCCCAGGTCCCCCACCGCTGTGGCACTCTCTGCCGGAACTCACAGTGAGCATTCTTGCATCCTTCATACTGTGCATCCATCTAGACCCCTGCACAAAGACATAGGTAAAATGGTTTCCACAGTGGATCACGGAAAGAGAGAGGCAGTAGGCACAAAGTAAGTCAAGAGGCAGCCTCCGTCTGGAGCAGACAAGGCTAAAGGAGAATTATTAAACTTGGCACAGCCTGCCTTGTAGGAACAACAGCAACAACTAATATTTACTAAGCACTTGCTATGTGCTGACACCGTGCAAAGTGATTTACACACACTATTTCATTTAATCCACCAGCAGCCTGAGATTGGCAGTAATCTTTCCCCTATTTTACAAATTGGAAAAATTAGTTTCAGAGGGTTTAGTTAACTTACCCAGGGTCACAGAACTTGGAAGAGGCAGAGCTGGAATTAGAAATCAGTTCCATCTGATTCCAAGCCATGTTTTAATCATATGCCAGACAATTTGAGCATCGCTGTGTGTCCCACAGATTGACGAGGTCCTGGCATAAAGGAACAATGATCCGCTTGCTGCTGCTCACCCTGCAGAGGCTGCACAGAACCTGCTTGTCCTGAAGGCTCAGCAGAATGTTAGCATCAGAATGATCAAAAAGAGGGTTTCCATTCAGAGATGGAGTAGACATACTTTAACTCTCCCACAAATTACAACTAAAGCCCCTGGACATTATATATAAAGCAAACATAATCTCTGAAATATGGACAGAAGAAGACAGACCAGCTGGAGACCTCAGAACCCAAGAAATGACATGACAGTGAGTTTCCTGGGTTTTCTTTTTGACTCACCTCAGTATCCCAGTCTTAGAGCTAAAGAAGCCAGCAAACTGGAAGTGCTAAGTGCAGACCAAAAAAACAAAACAAAACTCTGCAAGCCCATTGTCTCTAGTCAAAAGTTTAGGCAATGAGTAGCCTAAAAAGACAACTTTTAGATATCAATCACTACTTCAGCCAAACACCACAGGAAAAGCTATAGTCCAGTCCCAACAAAGGCTAGGAGTGAGCCTGAACTTCTGCCTTCATGGCTGTACTGACAAATCCCAGCTCCCTACAGGGCAGTCGAGAAGGCCATGTTGTTCATCTCTGCTAAAGGTAACAAACAGTCAGTGGAGATTACATGGCAAGCCTGGACTGCACTCCCAGCCAGCAGAAATGAGGCACTCCTGCCCTTACACACTGGGGAGTGTCAGTGGAACCCTAGCAGAGCCTCAGGAATTTTAACCACCCCTTACAGTGCTAGCGGAGGTCACAGGTACTGGTACCCCTTCTAACTAGTGAGGTGGCATTGGAGGCTTGTTGAGGAGCTAGAACTCCCATCCCATCTAACAGTGACTGCAGAGAGTCCAGCTGGGAAACCTGAACTTCTGCCTCACTGCAATAACATGACAGTGCTCTATACCTCCATCCACTGTTAGAGGAACTCAGCTAAAAAAGAAAGCTTAAATAAGATCACAAATCTCATAATGTGATACCCCAAACGACCAAGTTTCAATTGAAAACCAGGAAGGAAAAAAAGAAGAACCAGGAAGATATCAAATTGAATGAAGAAAGAAAGCAACTGATACCAACACTGAAATGACAAAGATATTAGAGTTTTCTGGTAAGGATTTTAAAGCAGCCATCACAAAGATGCTTCAGAAATTAAGAACACAATGGAAACAAATGAAGAAAAGTAGAGTCTTAGTAAAGAAATAGGAGGTATAGAGAAGAAATGCAATAATAGAAGTAAAAACTTCAACAAATGGGCTTATAAGCAGAGTGGAAAAAGGAAAAAATTAGTACATGAGAAGGTAAAATAGTAGAAATTATCCAATCTGGACAATAGAGGGAAAATACACTGAAAAGAGACTGTAGGACCCTAATAAAAGATCTAACGCTTATGATTTATGTCATTGCGGTTTTAGAAGGAAAAGAAAAAGTGAGTGGGGCTGAAAAAAATAAAGAATGGCCCAAACTTCCCAAATCTGACCAAAGATATAAACCTATAGATTCAAGAAGTTGAGTAAACTCCACACAGGGTAAACTCAAAGAAATCCACACCAAAAGCATCACAATCAAATTCCTGAGCAATGAAGATAAAGAAAAACTGAGCAATAGGAGAGAAATGACACCTCACTCATGGGAGGAAATTTTAATGGCATGGGTTTCTCATCAGAAACCAGAGGCCAGAAGGAAGTGACACAACCCAAAATATCCAGCAAAAACATCTTTCAGAAGTGAAGAAAGTAGAGCCACTTGGGAAGATAGTTTGACAATTTCTTACAAAACTAAACATACTGTACCCAACATTCCAACAATCACACTCCTTCCTATTTACCCACAAGAGCTGAAAACTTAACCACGCAAAAATTCCTACACCAAACATTTGTGACAACTTTACTTATAACAGCCCAAACTTAAAAGTAACCAAGATGTTCTTCTGTGGGTAAATGGATAAGCTGCAGAATCTAGATGATGGGATATTTTTCAGCATTACGAAGAAATGAGCTAATAAGCCATGGAAAGATATGGAGGAAACTGAAGTGCATATTGCAAAGTGAAAAAAGTCAATCTGAAAAGACTACATACTATCAAATTCCAACTACATGTCATTCTAGAAGAGGCAAAACTATAGCTAAAAAGATCACTAGTAAAAAGATGAAAAAGATCGTTATGGTAAAAAGATGACTGCTTTTAAGGGTAGGTGGGAGGGAAGGGTGAATGGGTGGAGCACAGAGGATAATTAGGGCAGTGGAAGTTCTCTATATGATGCTGTATGGTGGATACATGTCATTATACATTGCCCCAGACTCGCAGAATGTACACCACCAGGAGCAAACCCTAATGCAAATGATGAACTTCGGGTGATAATGGTGCACTGATGTAAGTTCATCAGTGGAGGGATATCAAGATGAAAGAAAACCAAGAGAAAGCATCCCCATCTAGTAGGTCTATCCTAAAAATGGCTAAAGGCAGTTTTCTAAACAAAGAAAATGATAAAGAGAAAGAAACTTGGAACATCAGGAAAGAAAAAAGAACAAAGTGAGGGAAAATAAGGATAAATACAATAAACTTTTCTTCTCTTAAATATTCCAAAGTATTTTTAATTATTGCAAGCAAAAGTTATAATACTGTCTCATGTATGTAAAAGAAATGCTTAAGACAATTATAAATGGGCAAGAATAAAAGGATTTAAAAGGAGATAAAATTTCTGCATTTCATTTGAATTGGTAAAATTATGATGACCAGTAGATAGTGATAAGATATAGGTAGGTAGGTAGAAAGATAGAGAGAGAGAGAGAGAGACATCTGAGTATATACCTGAGATACTTAAAAGCACCTGTCAAAAAGCTATGCAAGGGCCGGGGATCTAGCTCAGTGGTTCTGGCACCTGCCGCACAAGCACAAGGTCCCGAGTTTGATCCCCGGTACCAAAAAAAAAAGCTATACAAAGAGATACATTCAAAAGACTATACAAAAATAAGAGTAGAAGTCTAAAAAATAAAAAATAAGTCCAAGTTACCCACATCAGGAAAAAGAAAGCAAATGAAAACCAGAGCAAGTAAACAAAAATAGCGGACTTAGACCCTCTCATATTCCTTTTTTTGGTACCAGGTATCGAACTCGAGTCCTTGCGCTTGTGAGGCAGGTGGCGGCACCACTGAGCCACATCCCCGGCCCCTCTCATATTAACAATTACATTAAATGTAAGTAATATATACACACAAATTGAAAGACAGAGTTTGGCAGAATCAAAGAGTTGGGCTAGGGGCACAGGTAGAATGCCTGCCTAGCAATCCTACTCTGGGTTCCATCCCCAGTGCTGGAAAAAAAAAAAAAAAGGCATGATCCAACAATAAACTGTCTTTAAAAACTCACCTCAAACATAACTTATAAGTAGGTTAAAACACAAGAATGGGAAAGAGATATCATGAAACCCTATTAATCAAAAAAGGCCCAAAAGGCAAGAGTGGCTACATTGATATCAGATAAAATAGACTTCATAGCAAAGAAAATTACTGGGGGAAGCGGTGTGACATAACAGGAAAAGTGTCAATCCACCACGAAGACATAACAATCCTAAATTTCTCTGTCAAAATATGTGAAGCAAAACCAGATAGAACTGAAAGGAGAAACAAATACATGACTATAGTCGAAGACTTCAACATTCCTCTCCCAACAACTCATAGAAGAATTGGACAGAAAATCAGAATTCAACAATACCTTCAACAACAAGACCTAATCAACATGTGTAGAACATTCCATCCAACAGTAGTCAAATATACACACTTTTGAATTTCCTACAGTATATATATCAAGATAAATCATATCCTGGGCCATTACACAAGCTGAACAAAATTTTTTTTCATAAGATGAAATTGTAGGAGAGGAGGGGTCTGCAAAATTCTCCAAGCACTGATCTGAATTTAAAACTAATGAAGTACAATCTTTAACTTCAAAATCATTTGATGAACTGTATGTTTCTGATAATGCATAGTTTGTGGGTACCAAAGCTGTGTTGTTCTTTGTAGAAGGAACTTTCAAACCAGGAGTGCAGAATGTAGGTGTCAAAGGGGAATCTGTATACTTGGCATCTCTTTCTTCCAACTGCCGCATTATGGGTTCTGTTTCTACAGCCACCTCACTTTAGATAGTCTTCACATTTTTCACTCTTATTGTATAATCTTCATGTAGACACATAGTATATTCAGAGATACGGAAAATGCTCTAATTTAGGAGTTACACACTCAAAATCATCCATCTTTAGAGCACATTTTGGAGTTTTTAGTATTTTAACTACTGACTGACTGGTAGGTGGAGTTTCAGTTGTGGGCTCTTCCTTGTGGTTGCTTACAGCTCGTGGAGGGTTTGGTAGAAGCTGAGGTATCCTATACCACTCCAGTCCAAAATCTGCACGCTTTGGACTACGGAGAGGCTCCTCAGAAACTGAACCACCTGGCACAGACTGATCAGACAGCTTGTCCTTCCCACGAGACTTTTGAACATGATCACAGCTGGCCATTCTGGGGTAGCATCAGTGATCTCCTGTTCAGAGACTGAATTTTCCTTGACACGTGGATTACATCCATACTTCTGGAAAAACTCTTATTTTTATGATATCGTTGCATTTTTTTTCATCAGTAGTTTTGTTGCCTTAATAAAACCAATGCTTACTTGACTTTCCAATCTTGCTTTATCAAGAATATTAACATCATCCTTCAGAGCCCTGACTTCTGAATGAAGGTCATGTAAAATCCTCATTTCATCATCTTCAAATTCACTGTCCTCTCCGTTCAGCACTTGCTGCACCTGGGCCGTCTCACAGTCTAGCGTGCTGGCCAGGAACCGCAGCTTCCCACAGGAGGCCTGGATTAGGTCCATGGATGAAGGTGACCAAACCAGCGTCAGCACTTGAAGCTCAACAAATTTTAAAAGAATTAAAGCCATATGAAGCCAGGCATGGTGATGCATGCCTATAATCCCAGCACCCAGGAGGCTGAGGCAGGAGGATCTCTGTGAGTTCAAGGCCAGCCTGAACTACATAGTGAGACCTTGTCTCAAAAAATTTTTAAATCATATGGAGTGTGCTTTCCAACCACAAATGGAATTTTTTTAAATGGACTTGATAACAGAAAGGTAAAAAAATCTGTAAACACTTGGAAACAAAAGAACACATTTGTAAATAATCCACAGGTCAAAGAGGAAATCACAAAGAAAAATTTCAAATACCTTGAACTAAACAAAAATGATGATACAACATGTCAAAATTCATGGATCACAGCTAGAACAGTGGTGGCAGGAAAGCTTATAGCACTAAATTCATACATTCAAAAAGAAGAAAATCTCAAATCAATAGTCTAAGCTCTTACCTTAAGAGTTTTGGAAAACAATAGCAAAATAAATCCAAAGCAAGAGAAGAAAGAAATAAAGACATGAGTAGAAATCAATGAAACTGGATATAAAACAATAGAGAAAATTGGTGAAATAAAGACCTGGTTCTTTGAGAGGTCAGTAAAATTGATGATCCTTAACAAGACTGACAAAAAAGAGAAGACACATTACTAATATCAGGAATGGAACTGGAATCATTACAGACCCTGCAGGCATCAAATGGTTAAGAGTATATTATTTTTAGCGGGCTGGGGATTTAGCTCAGTTGTTCCGCTGCCTGCCTCGCAAGCGCAAGGACCTGAGTTCGATCCCCTGTACCAAAAAAAAAAAAGAGTATATTATTTTTAAAACTTCACATATGAATTTGACAATTTAAATGAAATGAAGAAAATGAAGTTAAGAAAATTGAAGTCACAATTTAACAAATTCCAGAAAGGAACTCTCCAGGATCACATGGCTTTACTAGAAAACCCTACCAAATGTTAAAAGAAAAATGAACAGCACTGCTACATTATCTCTTCAAGAAAACAAAAGAGACAAGAAAGCTTCTCCATTAATTATATGAACTAATATTACCCAGGTACCATCAAAGACAGTACCACAAAGTAAAACAAAATCTAAGACAAATATCCCTCATGAATATAGATGCAAAAATCCTCAACAAAATACCAGCAAATACAGCAATATACAAAAAGAATTAGACACTATGATCAACTGGAGCTTACTCTTGGGATGACAGGCTGGTAAAATATTCAAAAATCAGCAATTAACAGACTAAGGAAGAACCATTTGATCATATCAGTTGATGCAGAAAAACTGTTTGACAAAATTCAACTAGAAGTTTTAGCCACAGCCATAAGGCAAGAAAAGGGAATAAAAGGCACACAGATAAGAAAAAAAAAATACATTATTTTCTATGTTAAAAAATTCCAAATTATCTTTAAAAACCTAGAACTAATACATAAGATCAGCAAGGTTGAATAAAATATAATTTACAATTACTCAAAATGTTCAGATGTAAATCTAATAGACATGTGCAGGGCTTGTAGGCTGAAAACCACAAAATGCTGAAGAAAGAAATCAAAGAAGCCAGGCATGGTGGCATATGCCTGAATCCTAGCTACTCAGGAGGCTAAACAGGAGGATTGCAAGTTCAAGGTCATACCCCATCTGAAAAATAAGGAAATAAATAAGTGAAAATCTAATAAATAAAAAGATGGCATATCATGTTCACAAACTGGGACTCAGTAGAGGAAAGAGGTCAATTCTTCTGAAGTTAATATACAGGCTTAACAAAATTCCTGTGAAAATCTCAGCCTAATTTTTTGTGAATATAAGTGAGATTATTCTAAAATTTAAAGGTGAGAGGGTGAGAATAAGTTAAAAAAATAACTTTACAAAGAATAATAAGGTGAGAGGAGTCGATCTACACAATTTCCAGGTTTATATGGCTATAATAACCAAGACTGTGATACTGGTAGAGATATAGACACATAGATTAGTGGAACAGAACACAGAACCCATAAAAGATCCACACAAGTATACCAACTGGTTTTCTTTTTCCGGTACTGGGGCTGAAACTCAGGATCTTGCACTTGCCAGCCAGGCTCGGTGCCACTGAGCCACATCCCTGGCCCACCAACAGATTTTTGACAAAAATGCCAAACTAGTTCAACAGAAGAAAAGTAGCATCTTCAGTAAGTGGTGCTGGAGCGAGTGGGTACCCAGGAGCAAAACAAAAAAAAAGAAGCGGAGCCTCAAGCTAAGCCTCAGGTCTTTGTAGGAGAGGACAGTTTCCTGAGAGGCGCTCCTGAGGGAGGACAGAGGCAGCTCGGGAGCACAGGCTCCAGGGCTCCTCCGCACAGTAACCCGAGGGGAACACCCAACCCATGTGCCCCATTGACATTACAGTCCACTGACCAGTGACTTACTTGTCTGTCTCCCCCTTTAAACCCTATGTTTTTGGGGGGTTTTTTGGTACAGGGATTGAACTCAGGACCAGGTGCCGTGCCACTGAGCTAAATCCCTGGCCCAACCCCATGTTTCTTAGGGACTAGAATCACCTCTCAGTTTGCCTTCCCATACCAGGAAGGTTTTTTATTTTAGCTGAAGACAAGTAAAGGAATATTTACACTTCACTTTTTAATTTTTTTGGCACCGGGGATCGAACTCGGGTCCTTGAGCTTTCAAGACAAGCAGCGTAACCACTGAGCTAAATCCCCAGCTACGCTTCACTTTTTCGATGGAGGATGGGAGCTCTCTTCCTTCAGGTCTCCAGCCCCACCTGGTGCTGGAGCGTGTCCACCATCGCCTATCCCAGTGTCTGGTCACAAGCACGGGAGCCCCCTTAGCTCCGTCCTGTCTGCTTTCATTTCAGCTGAATCTGGTTGGATTTTTTAGATCACAATTACAAAATGAGAGAGCATTTCCGATGTGTCTGTGGATTGGCACTTCACCATCCTCTGGCCTTCATTAGCTTACACAGAATACCTCAACTGCCGTTTCAGCTCTGCTTTCTTTAACATGCATTGAGAAATGAAACATATGTAAGAAAAAAAATCTGACTGTACTCCCTCAATTCTGTATGGTTTCCCCTTATTCCTGTTTTCTCACCAATATGTGATTTTCTTTTTTTGTACCGGGAATCGAACTTGGGACCTTGTGCTTTCGAAGCAGGCGGTGGAACCACTGAGTTAAATCCCTGGCCCACCAATATGTAATTTGATAACAAAAATTTTAAGCAATGTACTGTTATTGAATCTTTCCAATTAGCAATATTAGTTTTTCCCTCATATTTTACTGGTTTATGTAACATTTAGTTAAATTATATAAGAATAATATGTGCAGCTGGCATAAACAGGCTGAGCTAAAAGCAAATGACTGTTGGTAAGCGCAGTTCAACCAAACAGGGAGCAGAACCTCATGGCATCATAGCCGTGAACACTTGATGAGCCACGAGTATAAACCAGTGTGTTTTACGAAGGGCTAATGGTGTCACCTCAGCCAGTGAGCCAGGTGAATGCAGGCTGTTTTCAAAGTTCTGTCCTAATATCAGCGATAACAACTAAAACTTCCCGAGTGCTTCCTTGGTGCCAGGCAACGTGCTAACTGCTTCCAAACAACTGCAATTATCACCCCAAAGAAAATAGAGACAAAATTACAAAATACAGGGTAGATACCAAAGCTGCACTTTCAATGCCTAGACAATAACGGAGTAACAGCGCAGCCACACCCCAGCAAGGCTGCTGTGGCCAGCAAGCACTTCCCATTTCCACCTCAGCCCTCAGGGGACCCAGCATGGTGGGTTCAGACTGGCACCGTGGCTGGGCCAGAGGAGCCTTGGTCCCAGACCTCCTTCTGCACGGCCCTTTCCTGCCCCTCAGGACGGGCCTGGCTCTTCCCTGCCGGATGTGCTGCTGCACCCCTCCCTCCCTGTCTGTCTTCACCTGCTTCTCGCCCCAGGTGACTCCCGGCCTCAGGCTGCACTCCCCTCCCACCCCCCAGCTCATTTGGGGCTGCCCTGTGAAACTCCATGAAGCCTGCTCTCTGAAGCGCCTCTGCTGCTGCCAGCAACGCTGGAGCCAGGTTTCTGGGGGGCTTGACTTCCTCAGTCCAGACTGTGCCTGGGACAAGCTCTCTCCTCTGCCCCGCACCATGGAGGTGATGCTCTGCTCCCCGAAAGCCCCAGTCTCCTGCTAGACTCCCAGGGCCGAGAAGATTCCCCACTTCCTGCAAGCTCTTCTCTGCCCAGCATTCCTTTCCTTACCTTTCTCCTCCGGCTGCTTTCAGTTACCCTCTGGGTCACAGCTCAGGGTCCCTTCTGGAACTCTCCAACTCCATATCTGTGCCCGGTGTCTTTTTAGTTCTCCAGGCTCTACTGACACTAACTCCTTACCTGTAGATCTCCTGCTCTGGACTCTGAGCCCAAGAGCCAGGGCCTTGTGCATCGATGTGCTTGCTATGCCGCAGGCTCTCAATAAATGCTGTCTATGTCATAGATGAATCAGTGATTAGACACTCGAAAGCCTGAGCCGTTCCTCATGCCCCACCCGCTGTATGGGACAGTTCTGGCCCCTGACCCTCTGGAGTGAGCTGCCCCCGCCCCACCCTCGGCTCTCCCCGTGGGCACTGTCTTTGTGGCTTCTGGCTTCCATGTAGATGGGCACACTCGAGGACAGCCTAGGTTAGGGAGCCATGACGGCGAGGAAGGTTTATTTCTCACAATATGCATGTCAAGGCCGGGCTACTTTGCATTGTCATCTCTCGGGGACCTAGGCATTACTTTAAGAAGTCCTTTGGGGTTTTTTGCTTCAATTTTGACAGTTAAAATCTGTTACATTTGTTTAACCTTCTGTTCCCCACATTATTTGACTGACTACAGAAACATTTTCTTGTGCAATGCTTTTTTTCTCCTACTGCTGGGGTTTGAACCCAGCACTGAGCTACATCCACAGCCTTTTAAATTTAAAGCAGAGTTTTACTAAGTCACTCAGACTGTCCTTGAATTTTCAATCCTCTGGCCTCAACCTCCCAAGTAGCTGGGATTCCAGGGGTGGCAGCCATGCCTGGAGTGTAATACCTATTTTAATCCCAGGCTGTTATAACAAAATACCTTAGACTGGGCACTTCCTAAACAATAGAAATATACCGCTGAGAGTGAGGGCTGGCATCCTAGAGGAATGCGTCAGTACATTCAGTGTCACGAGGGCCTGCTCTCTCTGCTCACATAGCAAAGGAACAAGGCAGTTCCTTTCCAACTCTGTGTAAGGGCACTAATCCCATCCACAAGGGCACAGGCCTCACAACCTGGCCACTCCCCAAAGGGCCCACCTACAATTGCATCAGGGATTTAGGATTCAACATATGAGTGGGGGGCACACATTCAGACCATAGCACATTCTCTGGGCCTTGTCTTGTTCCTATAACCACAGACTGGGTAACTTATAATGAACAGAGTCTCGTTGGCTCACGATGCTGGAGAGTGCTAAGTGCAAGACCAAGGGCTGTCTTCTTGCTCTGTCATTCCATGGTAGAAGGGCAAAGAAGTGGGAAAGAGAGAAAGGGGTCAAAATGAACCCATGCCTGCTACAGGGCGTTAGTCCACTCCTGAGAGCAGTACTTTCCTGCTCAACACTGCCACTTTGGGGACCAAGTGTTCAACACACGAGCCTTGGGGGATGCAATCAGACTGTAGCAAGCCTCATGCTCCGGAGTGCCAATCTAAAGGCGGTTACAGTACAGCAAGCTTTTGTTACAAGTCTAATAGGTGCTCAAATATGAGTCAGGCAGTTTCTCCGCACATATACGGACTTTTTGAATGTGTCCAACCGATGTCTGACATGGAAAAGACACATCGTGACAGCCACAGCCACTGCGCAGAAAGCAAACACTCTGCGGTGCTGTGGAAGAAAAGCACAGAGTAGGCCACAGGAGCGTTGTACAAGGCCATGCCAGGGGGTTTGATCTATGCTCACTGACGGAGCAATCAGTTAACAGGGTGTGGGTAAAGCATGGGGGCTGTGGATGCACATGGGAAGTGGTCCAGGCAGAAAAAAAGCATGTGCAAAGGCCTGGAAGCAGGAACAGAAGGCCCAGGAAAGTCGGAACACAATGAGGAAGGGACAGGGAGGAACAGCCATATCGTGCTGGCCTCACGGGTCAAGCTGATATTTTGAGTTTTACCCTAAGAGCAGCGGGAGCCAGGGAAGGGACTCCCAGGGGAAAATGCAGGAACAGTTGGCTAATTAGCTCCATGGCTTTGTATAATAAGCCATTTCATTGGCATAGCGCTTTGCGGTTTCCAAAACCCTTCCTCGTCATTAGCTGTGTCTCCTTGGCCAGTTTTTGTACAGATGGCTCTCTGAGGCTCAGAGAAGTCAGCACAAGCACACAGTGAGCCTGGTGCGTCTCAGGCCAGTCGTGCACAGAAGGCACCAGCAGCACAGGAGCTGGGCCTAGGGTCTGTGTCCTTGCTGCAAAGAAGCCTCTTTCCTGAAGGGCTGTGCAGGGTAGTGGCTAAGTGCCCAGGCCAACAATCTGCCAAACCAGAGTTCAAATCCCAGCTTGGCAATCACTCTGCAGCACCACGAGTCCAGCACATTGTTTAACTTCTGTGACCGTCTCAATCCTCATTTGTAAAGTGGGACAATCATACTCACCTGTGATGTTCGAGTGAAATAATGCATGTGAAAGTGTCTGACACATAGCTGGAGCTCAACAGACACTGCAAATTTCAATTTTTTTTTTTGTACTACAGATCAAACTCAGGACTTTACACTTGCCAGGTAGACAGCAGAACCACTGAGCTAAATCCCCAGCCCTATATTTCAATTTTTAAAGAGAGATAATAGGTTGCTTTTTTCCTTCAGTGCTAGGAAGCTACACCCCCAAACTCCTTTAATTTTTCATTGTGAGACAGGATCTTACTAAGTTGTCCAGGCTGGCCTCAAACTTATGATCCTCCTCCTCAGCCTTCCACATAGCGGGGATTATAGGCATGTGCCACAGCCCCCAGCACAGGCTTTCTTTTACTCTGGAGCTTGGGATGCACTGAGTATGGAAGTTGAATGAGGCTCAAATCCCTTCATGCTAGGGTTCATTGCAGTTGCAGACATTCACGATGCCACAGAGGAGGAAAAGTGCTTGGTTCTTCTCAATGACAATGCTCACGCTTAGAATGAAGTCTTTACAGCTGACACTCTTCCTTCTAGACGACAGCACAGAGTTCTGCAGATGGCCATTTCCCTGGGAACTGAGTGCAAGGGAATGGCTCCAGATACCCTCCTGGACATTGCATGGAGGCCTTGAGAGCCACACTTGAGGAGCTGCCTAGGGGTCAAGGCCCTGGGAAGCAACATTGAAGGGACCCAGAGGCCTGCTACAAATCAGCCAAAAGACTTGTCCAGGGCGATGAGGAATGTGTAACTGGGTGAAGTGCAGGAGCCCAGAACACAGGGACTTTCTGAAAATCGTGACACTCAAAGGGCTCACTGAGGTCCTTGGCTGACTGCAAGGCTTCCAATCCAGAGCAGTGTGTGGGACTCTCCATCTGCTCTGGGCTCGAAAGTGCTCTAAGAACTTCGTGAGGAAAAGATGAACCTTGAGTTTTCCTGGCTTGACATGTGATTTTGGATCCTAAAGATAGGCCTACTAGAAATGGGTGGTAGACTGAATGGGGTCTCAGGGACACGTGAACTGCTGTTTAATCAATGATTTTCAAACAGTTTTACCCTGACCCAGAGCCAGAAATATACATTGTACGGTGACCCAGCAAACACACACGCACACCTGAAATTAAAGTTTCATTAAGCAGTACCTATACTTACGTATGGACTGCACTCTGGTATTTTATTTTCTATTTTGTTCTATTTCATTAAAGTGATTTCATGACCTGCTAATGGATTTCAACTTACGCTTTTAGAAACATTGGTCTAATAGACGATGACTTGCCCTTGAAGATGATTGAAGAAGATGTTGTTCATGAATAATGAAATTCAGATGAGTGATGCCAAAGGCTGAACAGCCTGATTGTATACCTTAAATGCTTGTAGCAGATCCAGAATCTGATTTTCTGTCATCTCTGAACATTGAAGTTGGAGATAGTCAAAAGAGAAACAATACAAAGAATAGTGACAGCATTTACTAAGGACCCAGTTGGTATAGAACTGGACTAGGCACTTAATTGGGGTAAAAATGTCCTTACAGGGGTTCATAATCTAGTAGGGGAGAGAGCAGATCACAGACAGGAAAGCAGGAGGGACTCCAGTGATGTGGCACACTGAGCTACTGTAGGGTGACATCCCCTCCAGAAATACGAACTTTATGATAATTATATGTGATATATTTTCAAATACATAAAACAAAACAACCAAAAAGTACAGAGCCACATTCTAAAACAATATCGGTAAGTCCCTAATGCCAGGAATGGAAGAAAACTTGCAGCCCAAGCACTTAATGGGAGCTCAGGGGCCTGGAAGTCAGGCATCTGTCAGAGCTGGGGTCTCACAGAGAAGAGGATGGAAGCGTGAGCCCCGGGCCTCTGCCACGAGTGGAACTAGAACTGACCTTGCTTCATGAAGTTAGGAACCACGAAGAGTCACCTATCCACATAGGAGCTGGAAATCTCCACTCACCGACAGGGATTTGGTGGAGAGGCTGCCAGCTTTTGGGCCTGAGGGTGGAAGGGAAGTCATCCTTAATTCAAATAACTATATAGGCAAAGACCCCAAAAATGTATGTGTGGGATTTTTTAGTTTTGTTTTTCGTATTGACACATAATATTTGTAGATACTAATGAAGCATAGTGTGATGTGTTGACACACGTGCACAATATGTGGCAATCAAATCAGAGTATTTAGAGTATCCATCAACTCAAGCATTTTTCATTTATTTGTGATGAGAACACTTAGAAGCTTCTCTTCTAGCTATTTTGACAGTAGTGGCCACAGCCACCCTCCCGTGCAGGCAGCCCCAGCGTGCACTCTTCCTGTATAACTGTAGCTTTGCACCTGCTGACTAACTTCTCTCTGTTCCTCCTCCCCGCCACCGTCCTCAGCCCCAAAGCACCACTGTTCTGCTCTCCACTGCTATGCAGTCCACTGTTTTAGGTTCCACATCTGAGCAACAGCGTGAGGGGTTTGTCTCTGTGTCAGCTTATTTCACCTGCAGGTTCTTCCATATTATTGCCATGACAAGATTTCCTTCTCTTCTGTGGCCAAATAGTATTTAGTTGTGTAAATATACATTTTCTTTATCTAATCCTCAGTTGCTGGATTACTCTATATCTTAGGTTTACTCTACATCTTAGCTATTGTGAATACTGCTGCAATAAACTTGGGAGTCCAAATATATCTTTGTTATACTAATTTTATTTCCTTTGAATATATACCCAGCAGTGGGATTATGGAATAAAAATAAATGCATTTAAAGTGTTCTCCAAAAAGTAAAGGAAAGAACTGGGCCTGGTGGTGCATGCCTGTAATCCCAGCACTCGGGAGGCTGAGACAGGAGGATTCCTTTGAGTTCGAGGTCAGCCTGGGCTACATACTACGTTTAAGGCCAGCCTGGGCTACACAGTGAGACCTTGCCTCAAAAAACAAAAAACAAAACAAAAAAAGAAAGGAAAGAATAAGATAAAATGGGAGAGAAAACACAGAGCTTAGAAAGAATCAAATAGAATTTCTAGAAAAAATGTTTAAATAAAAATAATTCAGTGGAAGTGTTACATAGTTGACAACACTACTGAAGAGAAAATTTAGAAAATACCACAAATACAACTCACAGAGTTAGTCATGGCAAATATGAAGGAAAGTCAAGAGACATTAAGAGTAAAATAAGAAGCCCAGTAGAGCTATTAGAACTTGTGGAAGAAGAGAACAGAGAAGAAATATGTGAAGATGGGCTGGGAGAGAGTTTTTCAGTATTGAATGCAGAAATGAATTCTCAGTAAGGAACGTGGCTGGCTATCTGAGAGGAATAAATAAAAATGGGCCTACACCTAGACACATTGTGGTGAGACTGCAGAGCAACAAAAAGAAAAGACCAGCTGGGGATTTAGCTCAGTGGTGCCGCCGCCTGCCTCGCAAGCGCAAGGTCCTGAGTTCGATCCCCAGTAGTCCGAAAAAGAAAAGTGATCATTATGTACTACAAACATGTGCTAATAAAAAAATAAAAACAAAAAAGAATTTAAAGTCTTAAACCAAGACAATTATCGATCAATAGAAAAGGTGAATGCCAAGCATGGTGGTAGGCATACACGCATAACCCCAACTACTTGGTCTGCTAAGGCAGAATGACTACGAGTTCGAGGCCAGGCTGGGCAACTTAGCCAAATTTTGTCTCAAAGTAAATTAAAAGGGCCTGAGGATATAGTTCAGTGTTAGAGTGCTTGTCTAGCATGCACCAGGGGGTTCCATCCCCAGCACTGGACAAATGAAATAGAAAAAGTGAAATAAAGTCAAAGGAGTTTGCTATGTATAGATCTTCATTAAAAGAATTTCTAACACATGTATTTCAGCAAGAAAGAAATTGAGCCCAAAAGGGAAAATTGAGGTAATAGAAATAATATTAAGCAAAGAAACTGGTAAACACATACATAAGTTTTAATGGCAATGGTGATGCTGATTCTTTTGAAAGAGCATAAAAGTATGGTTACAATTAAAATAGTATCAAGTAACACGGAAGACAGAACGGGTCCACACACCCTAGGGCCCTTTCACCGTCAAAGAACAGAACGTGAGCTGGCTTTAGTCCTCACTAAGGAAACTGTGTTTTCCACATCAGTCAACTAGAAGGTTCTTTTGGGGTTTTTGGTGCCGGGGATTGAACTCAGGTCCTTGCGCTTGCAAGGCAGGTGGCGGATAGAAGGGTGTTTTTAAAAAAATAAAAGATTATTGGTGCTATAGAAAACATGAACAAGGAAAAAGCAAAGAGGGGTAAGAGAGAAAGCAAAATAAAGCATGGTAAATAGAAAACAGAAGTGTATCCATCCTAAAACTTGTGGATATCAGGAGTGGCTCAGTCAAGGAGACTTTCAAATTGGATTTTTTAAAAATCCGGGTCTAGGCTGTCCACAAAAGACTTGCACAAAACATGAGGTGGGGCCAGGGATTTAGCTCAGTGGTTTCATCGCCTGCTTCAGAAGCGCAGGGACCCGAGTTTGATCCCCGGTACCAAAGGGGAAAAAAAACAAAACAGGAAGTCACAGAAAGGAGGAAAATGCAGATATAGAACAAGATATGCTAGGCAAATATTAGCCAAAGGGAAATTGGACTAGCAATATCAATATCAGATGAAATTTTTTTAATTTTTACTTTTATGAGCACCCATTTGCAGTAGGTAGTGATCACCAGCTCCCACGGGGAGGTGGTACCTGCACATAACACACCTTCTGTATTTTACATTCCCTTCCTCCCTTGCCTCCATCTGTCGGTCTGCTTCCCCTTCTGAGGAGACTTCAAGAGCAGAAGCATTCACAGGGTCGAAGCAGGCGTGCCTTACTGTGAAAGGAAGAATTCCGTAAGGAGATGTGGTGGTCAGCAGACCCGGGAGCCCCTTCCAGCAGTTCGAGTCCAGCCGGGGCCGGGCCTCTGCTGAGGCTTTGGAGAGGGCCTTAGGTCCTAGGCAGTGTCAGGAGCGCCTGGAGACTCGCGTGCTGCTTCTCTTGTGTACCTTCGTAGGCACCTCTGTCTGCTCATCCTTGGGAGCGTTTGTGGGTTTATTTCTGTGACATGCATCTCGAAGTATCTGCCTGACTGGGCACACCCAGCCTCTTTGGGAGCTGCTCTCCCCACCCTTGGAGGTAGAGTCCCTGAGCCATGCTTTGTCACAGTTGATGAAGCACGGTCAGATACCTCATGAAAAGTGAACCAATCAGATTCCTGCTTTTGGGATTTGGGAATTTGAACCAATGGGGCCTGAGACCTGGACACTTACAAAAGAGTCATGCCAGTGGCATCAGGAGGGAAAGCCCAGTGCTGCTTGGCTCCTGCCCTTCCCAAGCCTGGCTGTGCAAGAAAGTCATGGATATTCTCAGTAAAAATACCTTTGTGCTTAAGCTAGCTCAGTTACTTTCTGCCATCTGCAGCCTTGTTAAAATAGATCAGTTACGGAAGGAATCTCCTCCTCAGTACCAAGTGTCTTCTCCTGGTGACTCCACTGCCAGTGTGGGAGCTCTGGTTCACTGTGCCCTAAGGGCTTCACCATGGTGGCAGGTCAGCCCAGTGCAGAGCAGGGGCCGAGTCTGCCTGTCATCCACTGTTTCACTCATCCCGGGTTTCGTAGCTGGACGGCTCTGACCTGGGCTCTCCATGTCTAACAGGCAGCGTGGAGTCCTTTTAGACCAGAGGCAGGAGGTACACCATTAATAGCACCAGACCAAACAACTGGTAAACTACTCCAGGACTTTAAATGTGTTGAAAGAACAAACTGAGGGATCGGGACGAAAGCTGTGAGTTTTTGTGCATTCTGGAGGTGCATCCAGGGGCAGGGCTCTCGGGGACACTGGCTACACTTGGTCCTGTGGAGTGTGTCCCTTGTGGACTCTGGTGTGCCTGATCTTGCCTCTACCTGTACTCCCCATGCACCTGAATTCACCTGTCCCTTTGGGTAGGATTCTCAGTGACCTTGGAGGTAGCTGGTCCTGCGAGTGTCTGATCCAGGAAACCAGAACTTATCCAATTACGTGGGGTGGGGTTCTGTATAGCCATGGGGCTACTTGGCCTTGTGGGGAAGTGTTCCTGGGGCCACAGGCATGCAGGCTGCTGCTTGGTGTCGCTGCTGCTGTGGGCATGGTCATCCTGCCTACCCGGCACCTCTGCTTCATTCTTAGCAAGACTTCCTGTGGAGAACAGCTCCCACTCACAAGTGAACACTACTGCAGAACAGTGCCAATGAGTGAAGGTACACCCATTTGCAGAATTAGAAAATTCACCACTTTATAATCACTAATCCAGGCAAGATCATCAGTGGATGCTAAAACTACTGGGGGAAAGGTGCCCCAGGAGCAGCATATGCACACAGCATCAAAAGTCCCCCACAGATAACACGCTAACCCTAAAAAAAGGAAAAGTGCTGTTACAGTGTGAAATCTAGTTGATACTACCTTAAAAGTGATCAAACTTATCTTCACCAATAGTGGCAGAAACTGAAGTCCTGTCCTCCCAATGTGATGAGCTAAGAGGTACGCATTACTGAAGTGATGATATTCCTGCCCAAAATGCTTAGCTTGAATTTAATCATGAGGAAACACCAGACAAGTCCAAACTAGGGGACATTCTGCCTGGGCTTTCTAAATTCGTGAAAGACAGAGAGGAGAAAGGGAGGCAGGGAGGGAGGGAGGGAAAAGAGCAAAGAAAAAGGAAAAAAACCGAGGAACTATTCCAGAATAAAGGAGATTAATGAGACACAATTACTAAGCGCAGTGCAACACCCTGGGTTAGGGTTGAGGTAGTTAGAAAAGCTGCTGGTGGAGTAGTTGAGGAGTTTTCATACGGAGTCTGTATCAGATAAATGTTAAATTTCCTGGAGGTGCAGGAAATGTCATTGTTCTTAAAATATAAAGGCTAAAATACATAGGGGTGGAATGTCATTTTGTCAGCAATTAACACAGCAATTTTTCAGAAGGAGAAAGGAAAACGTAAGTAAATGTGAGAAATAGTTATAAGTCAGTGAACTGTGACAGGGTGTATGGATGCTCATTACGACAATAAACTATCATGTAGGCTTCATTGTTTTCAAAATAAAAAGTTGGGGAAAATAAACAATTTTAAAACAAATTCAGCTCCCCATAGTAAAATAATGGATTTAGTCAGTGATAGTAAACGGCTGTTCCAATCATTAGGTAGAAAGCTGATGGAGGAAAAAGGCTGAGAAGAACTTCATCATGGACAGATCAGGCTGGCAGCAACTAAACCCACTGACTAGCCCTAATGCTGCGAAGAGAAAGCGTGAGAAATTGCGCAGTCCTGACGTGAGGCAGGAGAAAGTTCACAGCACTTGTAAAACATTCTTGCCAAAGAAATTGGACATCAAGCCTGATGTCCAGCAACTCTAAAATCGACCAATTTAAAGGGACAGGGAAATGTATTAAATAATACCACAGGGGTGCCCCTGGCAAAATTCAAACCGAAGGAAATCCCATTGGGCAAAAGGCCCACATTTTCATCAATAAATTGCAAGAAAACAGAAAGAAGCTGTGTACAGTGGCACTCTCCCATCGACTCAGCAATTCGGGAGGCTGAGACAGGAGGATCGCTTGAGCCCAGGAGTTTGAGACCCGCCCGGCCAATGTAGTGACACCCCATCTCAAAGAAAGCAGAAGGGAGGGAGAAAGTGTAGCCTGTGGAATAAAAGAACCTAAGATCCACATCAGTCGCATACAATGCGTAGGCCTTGATTAGAACCCACTTTAGGGACACTGAACACTGAATGGTGATTTGATGAGAGTAATGACTTCCAGTCAATTCTTTCCATTTTTCTTTAAAAATTTTTTAAATTCTCACATAAAAATTGTACATATTTCTGGGGCAACGTGATGTTTTCATATATTTACACATTCCATTATATTTAAATTAGGGCAAACCTATCATCAAACATTATTTCTTTGTGGTGAAAACATTCAAAATCCTGGCCTTTTCGAAAGACAGATGAGTTGGTCTTGTTATGCAGTTCAGGCTGTCCCTGAGCTCCTTATGCACCCCAAGCGAGCCTTGAACTCATAGCAGTCCTCCTGCCTCAGCCTCCTGAGTGCAGGGTTACAGATGTGTGCCACCATGCCCAATTGATTGATAAATTTTATTAGATAACATGATAGTATTTTGGTTAGGTTAAGAAATCTCAACATTTTTTTTCTGAGATAGTCTCACTGTGTAGTTCAGGCTGGCCTTGCACTTAGTGTGTAGCCCAGGCTGGCCTGAAACTCATGGCGATCCTCCTGCCTCGGCCTCCTGAGTGGTAGGATCACAAGCAGGTGCCATCATGCCCACCGAGAGTCCTTCACTTTTAACAATATATTGAAATACTTGTGGATCTTGTGGATGAACCAACTGATGCCTGTGATTTGTTTCCAAACAATCCTGGGAGAGGGAGTAGGGGACAGTAGACAAAGGAGGTCAGCCACGTGTTGATCATTATTGAAAGTGATCCATCTATGGAGGTTGTAAAAATGTTTTAAAAATAAACCCAAACCGCGGCCGTATTTTCCCAGTGTGCTCTCCGGAAGCAGGCTCTCTACAGCTGGGAGAACGTCTGCCTTTCCCAAGCAGGGCCTGCGTGCAGCAAAGCGAGGGCCAACAGGGGTCCGAGCAGGCCCCAGTCCTCTCTTAAATGCGCACCACCTTCCGCATTGGCAGCCTGTGGCCCCACGCAGGTTAGAAGTGGCGCGGCCCGCACCGGGGAAGGTGGCCAGCCAGGTCAGGGGTTTAGGTGTCTTTTGTCTTCCTGAGGCTTTGCTCAAGTTGAGGGAGGGCGTTAGCGGCCAAGGCCTCTCTCCTTCCTCTCTCTCTGCATCTCAAGGGCTTGGAAGAGCAGACCCTGCCCCGGGCCCTCATCCTTGGTGCTCCCGGAGTCCCGTGGCAGGAAGGCCAAGGCCTGGGCCTTCGTCCACTTCCACAAGGCCCACGCCTCGGCCGCCTTCTCCCTTCTTCCCTTCTTCCCTTCCCAAGCCCCTCATCTCCTTACCTCCACCCTCAGTCTGTGCTCTGCACCCCTAGCCACCCCAGTTCCGGGTCCAAAAGGGGGACAGCTTTTATGTGGCTTACACAATTCTGTTATATCTGTATTCAAAACCCAGCAGCCGAGGCACGCTGGCAATGAGCGTGTTATTAAGCGTGTAAATACACTTCCGCGCAGGGCCTCGAGGGGAGGGCGGCTTCTCGGCTGGCCCCTCTCCGGGGTGCAAGGCCTGCCCACCGCCCTCCACCCAGAGCCAGACCTCGTGCTGGGCCTAGCCTCTCCGGTCTGCAGCCACCACATCCTGCAAAGCCCAAGCTCTTCGGGAAAGGGGCGGGAGAAAGGCTGAAGAAAAAAAACATTAGGAAAAAAACTCCCACCCAGAGAGCATTCTTTCTGCAGCACTCAGGAAAAAGGATGTCTCACAGGGGACGGGAAGGCGAAATTTTTTCACATCCAAATGGATTGCAATTTCCCTCCATTTAGCACCTGAAGGTAATTAGCTCGAAGAGACTGCCGAGTGCGAAACACGTTCACGGAACATTAACTCTCACACATTCTCCAGTTGCAGGGAATTAATAGGAAAGATTAAAGTTTAAAGAGAGCAAAATGCCATTACCTCGCCAGCCACCTCTCTCCGCGTCAGGATCCAGTCCCTGAAAACCTCCGGCCACTGCTTGGGTCCGGGGCTCAGGGCTCAGTCTGCAGCCCGGCCAGCGGGGGTCCTGGGCGTGCCCTACCTCTAGGGTAAGCACGTGGCCCTGCACACGCATCTGTGCACAACAGGGTCCTCAGACTGTCTCAAGGTGTCAGCTGACGAGACCAGGGGTGCACGGGGCGGGTGGACTCCCCTGCAGGCTGCTGCCTGGCATGGAGGTGCGTCAAGGCCCCCGGAGCGGGCATGCCAGGAAGGGTCACCGTGTCTGTGGCTGGGGTGGACGGTGAGATCACCAGCTTGGCCAGCCAGGGGTGACAGGGGTGGCACAGCCACCTGGGGAAGCCGAGGCGGGAGCTGCCTCCCAGCCTCCGCTCTGGAGAGGCAGGCGGGCCAGGCACACGTGGCACGTCAGCCTCCCTGTGACACACAGCCTTTGCCGCTTTGCTTTTTCAAAGTTTATGTAGGGTTCAAATTCTAAGGGTTTCTGCGTTGCTTCAAGATTTTAGGAAAAGAGAGCCAGAGAGAGGAAGACAGTGAGGGAGGGAGGAGAGAGAGAGAGGGAGAGAGAGAGAGGGAGAGAGAGAGGGAGAGGCAGGGCAGGCAGGAGAGAGAGCGCACGAGAGATGAAATTGAGACATGGAAGAATTTATTGCCCAGAAAATTCCATTCTGCTATCTGATTCAAAAAGTCCAGTCCCCCCAGCTTCGGAAAATCTATTTTCCACATTTTAATACCCTGCAGAACAGTCCTCATAACTCATCCGAGTGTGTTAAGCACAGTTTTATTAGATCTGAAACAAATTTTGGTGGGGAGATACTATAGGTCATTAACCATGGAGTAATTTTATCCTTGTTTCCCTAATGATGCCATAATGGCGAGCGAATTTCTTAACTAAAGACCAAAGAACATTTTGAAGGTCAGTTTCATCTGTGAGCTCCTTCAAGCGCTTCTCAGAGAAGATTGGAAAACTCGCCGATTTTTTGAAGAGTCATTAATAATGTGAAAGCTGAAAGCACCCTCCATTTGCGTTCCTGCTTTTTACCTTTTAATTTTATATCGTCCCCGCTCAGGGCCCTGCTCCCACTCCTTCCCTCTCCTCGGACCTCCCGCCCACCTACCCGCCCCGCTCAGGGAGAGTGGCTGCCCAGGACTGGACCAAGCTGCTGTGGGCCACACAGGGGCTGCAGCAGAAGCTGGAGAGCTTCAGAGGCCTGGGAGACCCTTCCAACCAGGGCACCTGAGAGGGGCAGCCTCCCCGTGTTCCTAGAGCATGCCGCATGCGGGCATTGTTGCAGGCCGTGTATGGGGTGTGTGTGTGTGTGTGTGCGCGCGCGCTCACACACGTGTGTTGAGGGGGACTAAGGTCTCTGGAGGGTGCCCTGGTGGTGACAGCACTGTGAGCCCAGGGCCCTCTGGAGTCCCTAGACATGGCGCCCTCTGTTGGAAGTAGGCTGGAAAAGGGACCAACACTGGGTCCCTGGCCGGGCATCGCTTCTGCTCTCCTCACAGGACAGGGGCCTCGCTGGGAGACAGACACCATCTGATATTCGTTCCATGTTGTGATCCCTGAGCGTGTGTGCACTGTGCACACCTGAGGGCCTGAGGCCAGGGCAAGTGCCCAGGCCCCCTCGAGGAGGACAGGCCTGGATGGGGCGTGGCGGCTGCTACCTGGATCCACCGCACAGCAGCCCACCCGCGTCCGCCTCCTGGCTGCCACCGCACATGCATCACAGGGTGCCCAGCCCAGAGCCGGGTGGGGCAGCACTGCTGCGTGTGCGGGCTTGGGCGGGAGGGGAGAGCAGCGACACTCCGTGCTCCCAGATGTGGTGGCAGCCATAATTCCAATTTTATGCCTTTGTTATGGCTTTAATCACTTTCTTTATGCGTCTTGTTCCAGCGATCTGGGAGAGACACCTGATACGCAGAGAGGATGCCAGGGGAACCATTTTTATTTGGAATGTGGTGAGAAGTCTAATTAGAATCTGAATTCTGCTGAGCCTTGAAATGGCCAGCACTTTATCCTGATCGCCTTAGATATTGTTTCGAGTCAATCATGTGCCGTGGTTCGCAGGCGAGCCTCCCTTCACACTGCAGTCCCTGCTGCTGGGGGCCCGAGGGCACCCAGAGGGCTGAGCGCCCGGCCCGTTAGGTGCGGCTCACTCTCCCCTGTGGTAGGCTCTCCCAGCTCAGGGTGGGCTGCAGGAAGACGGCGCACTGGGGCTTGAATCCGAGAGAGGAGATGTAGGGGCAGGGCCAGGTTCTAGGCCCTGCCCAAGCACTCCCTGCACACTGACCACCGCACACCTCCATGGTGTCCCGGTCCACTGTGTGTCCAACACATGGCATCTCCTCACCTGTCACTCATGGGACCCCTCTCTCCCATGCCCACCCCGTGCTGGCCCAGCACTGGCCGAGCTTCCCACTCCGTCTCCCCGCTTTTGCTCGCTTTGGTCCTGCTGCCGGGGGGGCTGCTCCTGCTTGGGTCTCGCACCCGGGCTGCTTCCCCTCCTCCAGAAAGCCCCCCCTGACTCCCAAGAGGCACAGCACAGGAGCCCTGAGAGCTGCGCCAGTCCCAGGATGGGCCTTGCTGCATACCCCGAACTGCACACTTCCCTGCAGGTCATCTGGCCTTTTATCTCCCTCCCCCTGCGAGTGCTCTGCAAATATCCTCTCTCTCTTTCTTCAGCTACTCTGGTGCGTGCTTGTGTACCTGTGGGTGGGTGTGTGCATGTGTGTGTGCGTGTGTGGGGGTGGGTGCGTGCGTGTGCATGTGTACGTGCTTGTGTGGGTGGGTGCGTGTGTGTGTGCGTGCACGCACGTGTGTGGGTGTGTGCTCCCTAAATCCCCTCAAGCCCCTTTGGTTTGTTTTCTGGTTTTTGGTACCAGGGATTGAACTCGGGACCTTACACTTGCGAGGCAGGTGCTGGAACCACTGAGCTAAATCCCTGGCTCAAGCCCCTTTGAATATGATAAAATGCAGTTATAGTATAAGTAAACATTAGTGTGATGGCACACACCTGTGATGCCAGATCACAAGTTTGAACCCAGGCTGGGTTCAACGGTAGCAGCTCAGTGGTAGAGTGCCCGTGGGTCTAGGAAGAGAGAGAGGGAGAGAGAGAGACAGAGGGAGGAAAGGGGAGAAGGAGAAGAGGAAGAAGAGAAAGGAGGAGGAGGAGGAAGTGGGCGGACGGAGGGAGGGATGTGGCTCGACTGCAGCCCCTCCCCTGCCTACCACCCACTGCTGGGACGGAGCACGGCTGCACTGTCACCTCCAAAAAGCCATGAATCCCGGAGACAGTCTGCCTCCGCTTCCCTCGCCATGCCACCTTCCACGTGCAGAGAGGGGCACTGTGGGAAGCCGGGAGCGGCCATGGCAGCTCCTGCCGGAGCGAGTTGTCCCCAGGAGGCGGGCTGGACGGCTCCTGCCTCCCTGGGTCCTCACAGGGTGACATCTGGGTGGCGGGGCTGCTGGTGCGCACCTGGCCCAGAGGGCCCTCCCCGACCGGCAGCACCGTTGCGAGCCTTAGGGATGTGCTGTCGGTGGGGCGGGCGTGCCAAGGGCCAAGGTGGCTGGACCTGCCCGTGGCAGGCAGCCGCAGAGGCCCGGAAGGCCCTTCTCACCCTGCCCGTGCGTCTCCTTCGGGCTCCACCACACACACAGCCCCAGCTCAGCTGTTCCCAGGGCACTCTTCTCCCGCGCACCCGTCCACTCTCCCAGCCCCGAATTCTCTCGCACACGGGCTCGCAGCTCTGGAGTGCGTCCTCCTGCTCACTCCCGGCAGCCCTCACCCAGGAGCATGGCGGTGGGGCCCTCACTGCCCTGGTGGATGGAGACAGCACAGATGGGCCGGGGCCTGACTCAGAAGGAAAGGGGCACAGTGGCTGGAAGCCTTGGGCAAAGCTCGCCAGCGGGAAGTTGCGATCACCCATCAGCACCTGGGCAAAAGCTAATGCACCGGACCATGTGGGGGCTCGTGTGAAGGGGGCCAGCCGAGGAGGCCCGGCCCTGTGGGGAGAGGCGGGCCCGGTGCCCCGGCTGCCTTCTCCCTTCTTCACGAGCAGGAGTCTGCATGCCAGGGGGCCCGTGGCTGGGGGACAGAGGTGCCCAGGCTGGGGAAGGAGGCCTCTTCCTGTGCCAGCACCCTCGAGGTACTGCTTTCTCTGCACATCCTGATCTTGGCTGCAGCGGGGTACATGAGAAGGAGGGGAAACTGTGGGATAAAAAGAAATGTGAAAAAAAAAGTAAGTGAAATATTCAAACTGGAAAGTGATATTATAGAAACTGCAGCCCACGGCTCAGTGCATTCAAATTTATTCAAACTCGGCGCCTGACAGTGATGGATGTGGCAGCTTTTCCCACAATATGGAGAAGGCACAGGGGCATTTAGGACTGCAGGTCCCCTCCGGGAGGGTGGGGGCACACACCACCTCCTGTGCCTTCTCCTCCCACATGAAGGAGGTTCTGGTCCCGGCCCCTCCGCTCCCCGATCCCCAGCCACTTCTTGTCCTCTAGGGCTCTGGGGGCCTGGGGTAACTGGAGGACAGAGGGCGCGGGCTATGGAGCAGAGTGACCCCCAGTGCAGGGGATGAGGACAGACCAGTGAGTTCTGGGACAACCGGAGCTCGGTGGCCTGCATCAGAAGCAGGCATGGTCATGGGTTTGCAGTCCTGCAGAGTGCGACCCCCACAAGTCCCAAGGTGTGCCGAGGTCTGAGGGTGCTGGGTCCCCAAATCCATCTCACTGACCCCCACCTTCCTCTCCAGCCAAATTGGCAGCCACTCCATCCAGAAGAAGGGCAGGAGAGAAATGGCCAGTCTGCGGGTCAGGCTGAGCAGCGGAGGCCATGCTTGCTGATGTCCCCTGCACCCAGGAGCGCCCCTAACCTGGCGTCTGCAGCGGCCCCGTCCTGCTCTGCTGCCTCCTCCCTCCTCCAGCTCCCGACCTGTGCCCAGCCTCCTGACCATCTGAGCACACGGGGCCCTCAGCTCCAGCCCAAGGGACCTTGGGGAAACTCATTCCTTCAGACTCCCAGCTCCTCCCTCACCCTAATGCTCCTTCCCTGTCTCCTCCGCTTCTCACTCCCCAGAGGAGGGGACAGTGACAGCTTAGTCTTCAGCTCTCTGCTTCCACCCTGAGCCTCTCCGGAGCCCCACACACTCCCAGCCTCACCCCTGCCCAAGCTTCCCGAGTCCCAGCCCACCACGGAGTCAGGGCACAGCCGAGTCCTCAGACCAGACACAGCCTTCGCTCCACTCCGGTGGAAGTGGCCTCATCCTGCACCATTCTGTCGCAGAAACCTTGGGCCTCTATGTCTCTCTTCCCTCCTCTTCCCGCCTTCAACTGAGGAACAAAGTCAGAGATGCTTCCCAGTGTCTGTGATGCTCCTGTGCAGCCCCTTACCCGCTCTGCTGGGCCGGCCGCTCCAGTCCAGCCAGCACACTCACTGAGCGCCACCTTCC
Organism: Heterocephalus glaber; assembly: GCF_000247695.1. The sequence goes on from NW_004624831.1 coordinate 280,785, forward strand.
TGTCTCTCAGTCCTACTGGTTCCACTCGCTCCACATGCTGCTGCCAGATTAAGTGCTCCCAAAGTACAGCTCTGATCATGTTACTCCTCTGCTCAGAAGCCCTCAATGGCTCCCCCTTGCCGACTAAAGAATGCACAAATTCCTTACTCTGACACCCATGGCCCCTGCGATCTGGGCCCTGCCTGGAGCTCTCTCCAAGCCTTCCCGTCGCTCTCCCTCTTGCTCACACTTGTCAGCAGATTTGGACTTGCAGGGGTTCCCACAGCCTCTTCCTCCAGCACGCTGCGTGCCCTCTGGTGCCCGCCCCCGGCCTGAACTCGCTCCTGGAATGGCATCGGTGTCCAGCACCCTCTGGCCTTTGCCTGTCCACATTCTCCTCAGCCAGACCCGACGCGAGCCAAGCTGTCTCCTAGCATCCCCCGCAGCCGCTGCCTGCTGCCACCACCCCACTCCCACCTCCACAAGCAGTTCCTCTCTCTAGGAACCTTATTACCCTGCTCTGCAGCCTTCCTGCCTCTGGTCATGGCTTTCCTGAGGCAGTTGTTTGCACAGGTTTTTTTTGGTACCAAGGATCGAACTCGGGACCTTGCGCTTTTGAGGCAGGCAGCGGCACCACTGAGCTAAACCTTTGGCCCTGCAGTTGTTGATTGTATGCTCTTCACACAGCGGCCCTGGACTGTGTCTTCCTGGAGCCAGGACTAAGCAGTGTCCATCTGTGGCCCCTTGTTCGGGAGGCTCAGTAACAAGTGAACGAGTGAATGAACCCACGCGGCATACCCGGCTGGGACTTAGCTCTGTGACACACACTTGGCTCTTCTAAGCCTCCCAGCCCGGACAGTGACACCCGAGAGCTCCCTGCCCACTCCTGGCCTCCGGACATGTGTCCAGGTGAGCTGGGATGCACGCGTGCTGGCTGTGTGACAGGTGTGTCATCCCTGCAGAGCAAGAGGGGAGCGTGGCAGAGTTCAGCCTCCCTATGTCATCAATCAAAGGCACTTGCTGACACCCCCGAGAGCCAACCCTGGCACACGGGATGGAGCGAGTGGGAGAGAGCTGCCCTTGAGGCTCACAGTCTGGATGCCCCTGGTAGACAGGGCCCACTTGTCCTCCTGTGGCCTTCAGACCGTGGGGCCTGCAGGGCCATGGCAGTCACTGATGGGCCGACCGGCACAGGCTGCTCAGCCCACGAGCAGCTCTCTTATCTTTCTGGGGAAGACTCTGTACCCCACTCGGTCGAGCTCCTCCATTCCCTGGTGAAGATTCCCCACAGCAGAGCCCAGCATCGCACAGCTCAGAGCTGCAGAACGGAGGAGCCAGGGCCAAGAGCACCTGGCTGCCTAAATGAGCCACGGAGCCACTGAGCGGGTGTGTGGACAAGCAGGCTGAGGGGCAGACTGGGGTGGGTGGCAGAAGCAAGCTTTACGGAGCACCGGCAGGGCCAGGCACGGCCAGGCCCTTGACTCGCATCGGCAGGCTGCTCTTCCCGTCAGACCTGCAGCAGGAATGTTAGGGTCCCTGCCAGGAAGGGGGGCTGAGGCTCAGGAGGCAAATGACACCGTGAGAGCCCCCAACGTGCCTCGGCCACCTGCAGCGGACCGACTTTGGGGCAGTAGGGTAGCTTCTTGGTGGGGGCGCTGGAAGGTCCTGCGTGGGCGCTGCACAGAGCCGCGAGGCCTTCGGGATTTCCAGGCCACCGTGGAGGTGGGGAAGTTCGGGAGAGGCTCAGGGGAGAGCCTGTTTCCCAGCAAGGAGTCTTCCCCACCCGCCCGCCCTGGCCCTCTGGGGGGCAGTGGCGCTCCTGGGCCCGAGCCCGAGCCGCAGGGTCAGGGTGCCGGCCCCTCCCGCCTCGGCGCCCCTCCGTCTCCCACCACAACAAGCGAGCGCGCTAAACTCCGAGAGATTTACAGCGGGCGGCTGGCGCGGGCCGGGCCGTCGGTGAGATATCTGCAAACAGCGCACTAACCACTTTCCATTTTATACCTCACCAGCTTTATAGCATCTTAAGGATTTCTGTGCACGGCTGGCTTCCCGCCCAGGGAAAAAACCCAGCCTTGTAAATAAATACTAAATATATATGAACAGAGACGACAGCGGGCGTCGCGGAGGAGGGCGGGTGCGGGCTGCTCCGGGCCGCAGCTGCGGGGAGGGGACGGGCAGCGGCGTCCAGACAAAGGCGGAGAGAGCCTGTCCCCGCGTGGCAGCGCGCGCCTGCACACTCGTGCTGCCTAAAGCTCCGGAAGTCTCGCTCCTGCCCTGTCGGAGCGGCTGGGCCCAGCCTTGCCTCCCCACTGTGCGTGACAGCCCCACCCCAGGGTGGGCCCCAGGAGCACGGTGCGTTTGCGTGTGTGCACCTGCCAGTGTCTGGACAGGGCAGAGCAGGCTGCGCAGGCTGCGCGGGGTGCGGGACAGGCTTTGGGTCCTGCTTTAGGGTACACTGGGCCCGGCGGGGAAGACGGGTTCTGAGAGCCTGAGGGCCTGGGACTGAGCAGGATCGCGAGGCTCTGGGTGGGCAGCGACCGTGGGGTCCTGAGGGCAGGCACCCGTGTGAGACGGTGGGGCCACGCGCAGGGGAGGCGACCGAGGCCGGAGGCCTCTCTGCAGTGGCCCTCCGGAGGCTCCCGTGCTGCTGAGTGCCTGGCCGCCCCCAGGCCTGAGCGGAGCCAGGGAGGCGGGGCAGGAGGCGCCATCCTCTCCCCTCTCGGGGCCCAGCCATCCCTCCCCGTCCCCCCTTGTCTTCAATATTAAGTATTCAAACCTCATTTACATCCTTATTTTTCAATTTGCTGCCACAGTAGTTTAATTTATTCGATATAATTTCTTTTTCTGAGGGGACATTAATCATTGCCCTGTGCTTTTGGGTGCCTGTGGGATCTGTGTGTGTGTGCGTGCGTGTGTGCGTGCATCTGCAGGTCTGTGTGTCTGTGTGCGCGCGTCTGCACCCATATGTGTCTGTGCCTGTGTGCAGCTGTGCGAGGGAAGGCAGAAGTTTGCTGGGTGGGTGTGTGCTGCATGTGACAGCGCGGGTCTTTGTGGGAGGGTTTGAGTGTGAGCTGGGTGGTCTGCAGGGTGGAGCGTGACGTGGGGATGCTGAGCTGGCCAAGTCCTTCTGTAGAAACCCCCGGGCCATCCCAGGACGTCAGCAAGGACGGGAAGTGGGCAGAGCTCTGGCTTCCCTTCCCGGACTCCCTTGAGGGTGGGTTCCTTCCGCGTCCCCTGCTGGGCTCAGCTGGTTTTCCTTTCTCACAAGGTGCCCTGGACAGCTGTAGCTGGAGGTACATGTAGAATCAATCCATGGAATTTCAAGAAAGTTCAAAGACAGAGAGAGGCAGAGACAGACTCAGAGATGGAGAAAGACAGCGGGGGAAGAGCTGGCAGGACTTGGCAGGAGGAGGAAGGAGCAGGGAGGAAGGGACGTGGGGATGATGGAGAGGAGCAGGAGTGAGGGAGCAGTGAGCAAGCCCGCGGCAGCGTCTCAGACCATAAAGTCGCTGCGGTGGGAGGAAGGGCCCGAGTCACGGCTCAGGCTCAGGGCTGCGTGAGGGAAGGGCTCGGGGAGGCCTGTCCGGAGCTGGGCAGGAGGGAGAGAAGCCCCTCCCGGGGATGGGCCCAGGAAGGAGACGCGGGGTCTGTCCCTGGGTAGGAGAGGGGGCTCCCCGGGGCCAGCCCCTCCCACAGCGGTCCCTTCCTCACCTTCAGGGTAGCGGAGGATCTTCTTTTGGCCCCTGGCCCCAGAAGCCCTTGATTTCGTTTCGGGAGCGTTCTGAGAGTCTCCCTTCCCTCAGTGGGGCCTTGAGGGGAATGGGGCAGGGGTTTACAGGAAGGCCAGCGGCGCACCACCTGCTGTGCTAGGGCTGCATCCGCAATGCGCTTCTGATCATTACCGCACCTGGGGTAAGAGCCCATCTCCCCACTTCATCAAGGAGCAAACAAGAGGTCAGGACTGGCTCCGAGTCAGGACTTGAGCCAGACCCACCTGGGGTGGAAGACTGAGCTGTCCCCTTGCCTCTGCTGCCTCCTGGGGCCATGGCCACCCGCACCCCCTGGCCTGGTGGCCTGACAAACACACGCACACTGACAGAGTCTGCAGCCATGGTGGGAAGGTCTCCGGGAGAGAAGGTCAAGCACTGGGGAGTGCTGCAGCTGTCTTCCTGCATCCCCACCCAGTCTGAAGGACACTGGCCTGGGAAAGGGGTGCCTGCTCCCCACCTTCAGCCCGGGCTCTGCCCTGCACCCCCTGCCCTCTCCCCTTGGCAGACACAGGGCCCCTTCTGGAAAGCCTCAGCCAAGCCTGCCAGGCTCAGAGAGAAGCCAGTCTGTCCTGGGATCTGGCTTTGGCTGGACCAGTTTCTCACAGCTAAGTCTTGCTCATCACAGCCTTAGCTAAGTAACGGCCCGAGGCCCAAGGTCTGAGGAGGAGCTTCTTCACAGACCCCATTCCGATGCCACCCACCATCGGACCCTCCAGAAAACAGATTCTTTTGTGTTCTGCAAAGTCATGTGTTCTAATGCCAAACAGCCATGAATCTGGACAGATATCCACACATCTGAATAGCCACGGCTGGCAAGACCCCGCATTGGGTGTCCAGGGCACAGAACACCTGGCGGCCGCAGGCGGAGTCTGCACTGGGACAGGGCTGAAAGGATGGCGGAGGGTGGGCAGCCTCCAGCGGCGGCGAGGCTCTTCAGGGCCCCGTCCTCCCAACTCCTTCCTGCTTCCCTCCACTTCCGAAAACCTTCAGCCGCCACTCTGCCCCCCCACCCGCCCCGGTCCGGAGGCTTGGCTCAGTTCTCACAGGCAGGGCCCTGACACAGACTCGTCACACGAACCCATCATCATCCCCTTTCAGGTCAGGGACAGCTGGGCGATCACAACAGGGGTCCCTGAGCACTTGGGGAGGGTGCAGGGGACAAACCCGGGCCGAGGAGAAGGTAGCCTGTTCATTTGAATAACGGGCAAAATCAAATTAATTCTACATTAAATAGTTGTGAATAAAGGGTTGAAGTCAGCAGTTTCAAACTTGTTTTCCTTAATTACTTTCCGTGTTTAATGTCATTAAGAAGATTAAAAATTCATTAACAAGAGTACTAAACTGGCAAATCAGGAAAGCGATCACTCCAGGTTAGAAACTCGGCTGAGGGCGCAGGAAGTCTTTCAGGGCTGGGGGGAGCGGGGGAACAGGCACATGCACAGCTCGCATACCACACCTCAAATTACTCTGCTGCACACGCTCACCTGAGTTCCACTCATCCACGCCGGGGACTGCGGTGAGCCCGAGAAGACAGTACATTAGAACCCTTGCCAATCAGGCCCCCAACTTCATAAACCTTTCTCCTAAGAAGGGGAAACAGAGATCAAACTCGTGTGACAGGCAGTGTCTGGCTTCTGCTGTCTTGCTCCTCTCCGCCTTTCTCCAGGCTCTGCCAGGGCAGACCCGGTCAGTTACTGGGAGGGGCAGCTGTCTTTGAGGCTTACCTATCCCAAAAAAGGATCCCTGCTGTCTCCTGAGCCTGTGGGTTCTCGGTGAAGAGTGGCGTGGGGCCATGTTTCCTGGGGGTGGCGGCAGGGGGCAAAGTCACCCCGGTTAGGTGAGGGTGAAGCCGAGGCAGACCCGGACAGGGCAGTGGGACCCCAGTGCCCAGTGCACAGACCAGACCTGACCCCGACCCCAGGGCCCTTCCCAGACGGCCCCATCTCTAAAAGCTCACCCACTGCCTGCCATCCCGCTGGCTGGCGCCCACCCGCTTTGCCATGACAGCACCATCCCTGAGGCAGGACACTCTTTCCTGTGGCCATCACAGTCAGCTCCATCTTCTTTTGTCCTGTCCCCAGGTCGGGGCGTGTCTGTGCCTACAGGCTGTGTATGTGTCCGGGGCTCTGTTAGCAGCTGAGCCTGTGGCCATGTGGTGTAACTGTGGCCCCACGCGTGCACATGTGCATGTGTGTTCGGCTGTGTGAAAATAGTCACAACCTCCACTGGCAAAGGCCATGTTCATTACAAACAAATGCAGCTGGAAAGGCCTGTGAGGGTCCCATTGGAATGAACTTAGTGTTCTACATCTAGGAAAACCAAACTCTAGAGATGGGTGGGGTTCCGGTTCTAGGGATGAACTCAAGAGCAGTGAAAACAAGTCCAACGTAAAAACTGTACGAAAATGCTCACCAGGTGTGGTGGTGCATGCCTATAATCCCAGCATCCGGGAGCCTGAGGCTGAAGGAGCCCAAGTTCAAGGGTTACAAATGAAGAATCTGTCTGGGGAAAAAAATGTTTCTAATACTATCACTGGATAGTCAGAAAGTAGAAAAAGGGCAAGGGGCGTAGATTACTGGGAGAGCACGTACTTAGCATGCATGAGGCCCTGGATTCCATCTCCAGCATTGCAAACACAAAAACAACAAAAACCAAACAACAAAAGCTCAAATGTCCACCACCTGACACGTGCATAAATAAAGTGTGCTTTGCCTGTACAATGGAACACTGTTCAACCATACAGAGGAGTAAAGCACTGATTCATGTACACCCTAAGACGAGTGTTGAAAACACGATGTTGGGGAACAGCTCAGTGGTAGTGCTCGCTTAGCAGGTCCAAGGCCCTGGGTTCAATCCCTGGCACCACAAAAAAAGAAAACAATATGTTGTGAGAAAAGCCAATCACAAAAAAACACACGGTATGATGCCTTACATGTGTAACGTCCACAATAAACAAATAAATGGAGACAGAAAATAAATTAGTGGTTGCTTAGGGCTGAGGTCAGGGCACAAGTGGTGGAATCAGGGGCGACTGTTGATGGGTGTGGGGGTTTGGGGCACAAAATGCGCAAAACTTTCTCATGCTGATAGTAGTACAACTCTACGAATATACTAAAATCCACTGGCGCACCCACTTCAAATAGGTGAACAGTGGACATGTGAGTTATACTCCAATATAACGGTAACTTTTCTCAAACCATGAGGTGGCTCTCACAGCCCTGTAACGAGTGAGAAGCAGAGCTGGTCCCAGAGCCTGGGCTCCTGGCTCGAGTTTCATGCTGTCTGTGAGCCCACAGTGCCCTCGAACCCTGCTCTGAGAACTTGTGTGTGTGTCTGTGTGTGTCTATACGCCTGTGTGTGGGTGTGCATCCACATAGTGCCCTGGCTCCTGTCTGGGATAGTGTGACTTGTTGTATGAATGCACATCTCTGTGGCTGGCCGTATGTCTCAGCAAGTGTGGCACCACACAGCCGTGTCCAGGCCCGTGCGTGTCTATGGGGGTCTGGCTGCAGGTCTGTGGCTGCCCACGCACCTCTGTGTGTTGGCCAGGCCTCAGTGTGTCAGCCTGTCAGCGCTGGAGCTCTCCATCTCTGGGAATGCCAGATCTCTAAGCACCAGTCCGCATGTCCGTGTCCGCGAGGCCCTGTGACTTCATGGAGGTGCATCCATGTGTCTCAGCAGTGCCCGTGTGCGGCCTTCAGCTCGGGGTCTCTACCTGTGACCTCCATCCGCTAGACTCTGCACGTGCCCCGCCCAGGTGTCGGTATTCTGGCTCCACGCAGGTCCACCTGTGGGAGCCCGCCTCTCTGGAGCAGGGTCGGAGCCTGTCCACCTGAGTCTGTGGGTCGGAGCCCTACCCAGGCACCACCCCCAGCAGGTGCCTACTCCCGGCCCCCGCCTCTGACAGCCCTGGAGAGAGAGTAGCAGAGGAAATTCATGGCTGCCTGGCTGGGAAACAGGCGGCTGCAATGGAAAGGAAGCATGGATTTGCATATTGAATTAAAATTAAGAGCTAATTATGCAAATAAATTATGACATTTGGCAGGAGAATTTGCTTCAAGATCATTTATTACGTTCTTTTTATAACAGTGTGAGCATTTAACGGTCAAAGACAATATTTTAAGGGGAAATTAACGCAAGATTATTACCCTGGAAACAACTGCACGTGGATGAGCGGGGAGCTGGTTCCCCACGCCCGGGCAGGTCTGCGCCTCAGCGGGACGATGTCCTCCTCCTGCTGCCCTGGCTCCTGCCTCGCCTGCGCCTGCGGAGGAACGGGGCTGCCAGGGGCCTGGCGGATGGGGAGTCTTCTCGGTTTGTGCCTTCCTTGGTGGGGAGGCCACGTCTGAGCTGAAACACCCACTAGGCTGAGTTTGGGAGGCCACACATGGAGGACATGTTACGGCCCCACCGAGACCCCACTCTAAGGTTGATCAATGTGGTCCTGGCATTGGAAAACAGCTCCGGGCCAAATGCCGGCTAGCGTGGGACCTGGAAGTAGGGCTTAAGTGGCTGGTGATGCTCCACCTCTCCCCCAGACACCCTGTCCGCTCCCATCCCCCTTCTCCCAGGGTGCAGAACCCCAAACTCCCTGGTGCCCTCCAGGCTCTGGGTGCTCTTCTTTTCTGGGTCACTCTCTCTACCAGGAGGCCCAAGTCTTCCTGGTTGCAAGTCTGCAGGCACCTGTGCATCTTCACTTGTTGGTGTGGCCTCTGTGTGTTGGGGGAAAGACAAGGAAAAAGGAGATCCTAATCTACGTTTCCCCAGGATCCGCCAGTGCATCCCACGTCAAGCCAGCAGTGGAAAGGTGGCTGATATCGTCGCTGGGCCCTGCCTCTCCCTCCTCTGTGGTCTAAATTCTGGCACTCCCACAAATTCATGCTGGAGCCTAACACCTCACGTGATAATATTAAGAAGTGGAGCCATGTGGGAAGGGCTTACACACTGATAAGAGGTTGGAAGGAACTTCACCATGTCCCTTTCACTGTGTGAGGTCGGTGAGGAAGTGTCACCCTAGAAGCAGAGAACAAACCCTTACCAGACACCCCATCTCCCGACACCTCGATCTTGGACTTCCCAACTCCAGACAAACTGAGCAATACATTTCTGTTCCTTGCAAATCACCCAGTCTAGCTGGGTGTGGTGGTGCCCGCTTGTAATCCCAGCACTTGGGAGGCTGAGGCAGGAGGATCTGTGAGAGTTTGAGGCCAGCCTGGGCTACACAGTGAGTTCAAGACAAGCCTGAACTGCGTAGAGACCCTGTGTCTAAATAAAGAAATGACGAATGAGTAAAGAAGCCAGCCTAAGGTGCTGGGTTACCATGGCCTGGGTGGACACCTTCCTGCTTGTGGTGGGCATCGGCCCTGTCTGTGCCTGCGCTGGCTCTGCAGTCTGCAGACTCACAGGGCAGGCCTTCTTCGTCCCAAGTCTCGCTCTGGGTTCCTCTGCTGGGCAAAGCCGTGGGTCCCCAGAAGACCCCTGCTCTGGTGTATCCACGCCCCTCGGGGGGCGAGGTGCTGTCATCTTAGTCACTTTCCTTGTCGCTGGGACAAAATCACTTGAAGGAGGAGAGATATGTTTTGCTGGTTCCAAGGCAGGAAGGAAGAGTGGAAGGGCCTGAGCAGAGGAAAGCTGCTCATGTCCTGGCAGCCAGGAAGCAGAGAGCCAAGGGATGTGCAGGGAGGAGACACACCCTTCCAGGTGAGGCCCACAGTGACCGCCTCTTCTGACAGACTCCACCCTCACAGCAAGTCCACCTCACAGCCCAGGACCCAGTCACCTGCCAGACACGTGCAGCGCCGGGAGGCCACGACACCTGTCCCTGCTGGATGCCTACATCTGGTTGCTCTGTGGTGGCCACAGAGGAGGGTGGTGTCCCTCGTGCTAGGTCACACCTCCAACCTGCCTTCCTGAGCCCGAAGAGCTCATGCTAGGCAGGAGCCAGGTATCAGAGCGCAATGGCCTGGACTCAGGCAATTTGTAGTCCCAGGAGTCCCGAGGGCACACACTTCTTTGTCATTCACGCACAGGTCGCCCCTGAGCTGCATCTGTCTCCTCACAGCACCGTCCAGCCTCTCACTTGGCCCCTGGGAGGAACAATCCGCACCGACTTGCTCCCTTGGGACTGACCCAAAGGGCACTTCCTGGCTTCCTTCCCCGCCAGGCTTCTGCAGGCCAACTGCGACACGCTTCCTCTCCACACAGTGCTGTCTCCTGGTCCCGGTAGCTTCTTTCCATTCGTCTTTGTCCCTTTCAGACCAAGCTTGGTCATGGCTTCCTCCTGTCCCTGGCCACAGGACGACTCACGAGGTAGCCCAGGCTGGCCTCATGGCAATCCTCCTGCCTCAGCTTCCCAAGTGCTGGAACTACAGGTGGGTACCACCACACCCGGCTACTGGTGCTTTTCTTAACCCTTCCCATACCTTCCTGAATACTCACTCTATTCAGCTCTCTGCACTGCCTGCCAGGGCACATTGTGGCTTTCCTGCCAAGAGTCCGAGAGGTGCATTCCTAGAGTCCCTCAATTTCCCTACCTGTAAGACAAGGCGAATAACACACAGCTGACACACTATTGGCACACGCCCAGTGAGATAATGTATAACTTGCAGACCCCAAGTCTGAAGGCTTGCTTCCAGGTGGAGGCTGGAGCACCTCTGCCAAGATCCCAAGTGGCCTTCCGGGCTGTTTGCACCCTGCTGATGTGCAGGGCTGAGCTGCTCACCTCAACATCCAGCTGGAGAGTGGGGCTTCTGTGCTCACCCTGCTGAGGGGAAAGAGGGCTCAGGTGACTGCGCTGGACAGGCTCATGGCCCCTCTGAGAGTCTGTCTGGGACCTAGGAGCCTGGAGGGGCCCCACCGTGGAACCAGGAACCAGGAAGCTGGTGGGGCAGACAGACCCAGCCTGGGCTGGGCTCTGCCCTCCGCAGTGCAGAGACTCTTCTGCAGACAAGGTGGGTGCTAATAACAATGCTAATAAGAGAGAAAACAGGGCCAGCAAGGCCTGAGCATTTTTTAAATAAAGGAATTTCTCTCATCTCATGGTTAATTTAAAAGGTTTATTTCTTGAAATGAATCCTCTTCATCAAATCCCCGATCCTTGAAGATCGGAGGCGACCGCAAAAGCCAGTAATGAATTGATTTGTAACATGAGCGACAGGATGTCCTCCGCTCGTCCCCACTGCAGGCCCTCAGTCCGAAGCGGTTAAGGAAACCAAGCTGCTCCATGTCTCGACCTGAAACCCGGCCCCGAGTCACGGAGCCAGCAGGCAGGGCCCACACCTGGGGACATCCCACCCGGAAGCATTTCCCCAGCGGGCCACCTCACCTGGCCCCACATCCCAAAAAACCCACACGGGCCTGGGCCATTCAGAGGCACACAGGCCACCGGCATCGGAACACAGCCACACCCGTCATGCTGCCCAGAATCCAACCACAGCTGTACTTGCCACACAAGGTCGCTAGCAGTCTCCCTTAGGCACAGGATTTAGGAATACAATCACACACATCCCCTGCACCTGTTCATGGAGCATTCAGTCACAGTAGTGCTTTGAGGCCTGGGTGTCCGAACACGGGAGCAGCCGCCCTGACCCACACTGCCACGGACCTGGCGATTAACTGGTGACTACTTTGCCACGTGGGGGCCGACGGCAGCATGGCACCGTAGAAAGAGCAGGCTTTGAGCCACAGAGCTGGGGGTGGACGCAGGCCCCTTTACCTCCAGCCTGACCCTTCTCAGTCTTAATTTCTTCACCCGTAGCATGGGGGCAACATACCTCCCCCGGGGGTTCTAGCAAGGACGACATAGCTACTACAGGCAAAGCTGCAGAAGGCAAGGGCCTTTGTGAATGATGCTGTACGCAGAGAATTTAATAGAACTTTGGCTAGAGCAGGTGCTTAATAAATGTTAGGTAATATTGTAACTGTCATCCACTGATGCATCCTCAGCACCTACTCTAGTGCTTCATGTTTATACATTTTAGAATAAGCAGATGTTAAGCTATGCCAGTGTATAGCCAGTAATAATAGAGTGGTAATTATGAAAAAGAAGAATGATAAATAATTATCGGTGAGTGTTCGAAATGTGCCGAGCATGTGCTGCGTAGATACAGTGCTATTTCACTGAGTCCTCTCAACAGTCTGGTGAGATTGTTGTAATATGTGCCCGTTCTTCAGTGCAGAAATTGAGGAACAGGGAAGTTGAGTGGCTATCCCAAGAGCACACAGCTAGAAAGTGGGAGAAAGGATTCGAACCCAGGAAATCTGACTCCAGAGTCCACTTAGGTTTCCAGAAACACTGAGAAAAATACATGAACCGCCTGCCCTTCAGGGAGACTCCTGGGCCCGTGGGGCCACCTCCCTAGTCCTGGCAAGACTGTAGAGGCTGGAGGACGTCTCTGGTGGCAGGTCTGCGTCGGGCAAAGGCAGTGCCAGCTCTGAGGGCCCAGCCTATCACCTGCCTCAGGGCGGGCAAAATCTTCAAGCTAGGGGCTTTCTGTCTCTCAGCTTTACCACCTCATCAGCCTCTGATGAATCTGAGGCACACATCTGGACTTTTCTGTGGTGAAATCCCGAACCCAAAATGCCCCTGAGCACACTCACAGTGGCAAAATACTGGCCCCCACTTCCCAGCTTCTTGTTGGGCCTACTGTCATTCCCTAGGCCACCGCTTGGGGGCCAGCAGGGCCACACTTTTCCTATCTCCGTGGTAGCTGGTCCACAGAGAGGCTGGTCACAGGCAGCGAGGGGGAGACTTCCGTGCAGCTCTCGGCTGGTCATCTGCCCAGTTCTCTTCTGCGTCTCTGGTGGGCCTGTGTTCTCTTCCCTGGGTCCAGTCCCTTCCCACCCCAGTTCTAAGGGTAGGGGCTTGTGGAGCTTCCTAGATCCCCTTGCAGGCCTCAGCCAGCCAAATGGTCCCAAGGCAGTCCTTGGGAAGTGAGGCACCCCATGCCAACCTGGAGGACCTGGGGTCTCCCCAATCCCTGCCCCTCGATGCCACCCACGCCTTCATTATCCACAGTTATGGTGCCTAATGGGCACAGGGCAGGGGCACAGGCACCTGCTCCCCTCCGCAACTTCCTGGAAGAAAATCATTTTTTATAACTGTTGGAATCCTGATTGAGCTGTCAAAAGTACATGAAACCAGCTACATAAATGGCAAACTATCCATCAGTCACAGGCCTATTTGTTCTGAGACAGTATAAACATTGCACATTTTTCTTCAAGATAGAAAGTAATTCTTACCTCTTACAGCCAGGTAATTCCACCCCCCAAAAAAAGAAACTTAGTCACACCAATTTGTTCCTTTTTGTCTCCCAATTTTTTTTAATTCTTTGACTCACTGGTCTCACCTTCCTTGAAGCAGCAACTTGGCTCAGCTGTTCAGCTTTCTATCCATTTAAAATCAGACTTAGCAATCCCTCCAGAAAAAGTGAATAAATGTTAGGGAGAAACACAAAGGAAATCCCTCGAAGATAACGCTCATCTGGATTCTGGTGAGTGAGCACGAGCACACAGAGGAGAGGGCTTCATTTGCCTTCTGAGCAGGAGGATGAGCCCCTCAGTGCCACTGGGCTGGGAGGAAGCATCCACCCTTCAGGGAGAGGCCCCTCTCCCTGCACACCCGGGCAGGGCTTCATCCTTGCATCACTCTAGACTCGAGGGAACTCATCCCCAGAGCTTTAAGGAAACTGAAGAGCAATGGCTCCCTTCTTACCTTGCCACCAGTCCACACAGCTTGAGTCTCCAAAAGCTTGAGCCAGGGCAATGACCTCAGCTGCCAGTGAGAAATGGGGGTGGAGACTGAAAGCATCCTACCACAGCGATATATGCGCACCCATGTTTATAGCGGCACAGCCTGTAACAGCCAACGCTTGGAAGCAGCCCAAGTGCCCATCAACTGGAGACTGGATAAAGAAGATGTGGTTTTTGTATAAAATGGAGTACTACTCAGCCATAAAGAACAAGAAACTAGAGACATTTATGGCTAAATGGATGCACATTGAGGAGATACTCTTAAGTGAAATAAATAAGACACACATGTGTGAATACCGAATAGTTCTTCTGGTGTGAGAAACTGAGAGCGTAAATAAGGAAGAAATGATTAAAATGAATAATTGATAATTTGAAATAGGAAGAAAAGGTCCAAAGGTGGAGGGGTGGTGGGAAGGGAAGGGGAAAGGGAAGAAGGGAAAGGAAAAATTATGTGAAAGAAAAAAAATGGAAACGAAGTCTATGTAAGTAAGGAAGTGTGAAGGGGTGAAGGACACACAGGTAATGGGGAAAAAAATAAGAACCAAGATGCATCATGTGCAGGTACAATCACCCAAAGATAAATGTAAATGTACTGTATACCTAAAATGGACCAATAAAAGAATTAAAAAGAAAAGAAATAGGGGTGGCTGGATGGACGGACAAAATGACGGGTGGATGGCTGGACAGAAACAGACAGACCTGTGCAAACACACCCCTGCACGCATGTCCCACATGGAACATAAAGACACCTGGTGCAGCTGAGGGCTGAGCAGCAAGGCTCGGGTGGCTGCAATTGCCCTGCGCTGCTCCTCTCTACTCACCTCTGAGGCGCAGCCTACAGGCCCAAGTGGACCTGGCTCTGCACTCCTGACAGGAGAGGAGTCCAACAATGGCTCCTCATGCTGGGTCACGGCAAGTCAGCAGTCACGGCTAGCGCAGCCCTGCGGCAAGAGGAACGCTCAGTAACTGATTCCTACACTGTTATCACTGCACGCTTTGCACACATTCACAAGCTCTTACACAGTCAACCTCTCATGCACTTGGCAGTGCAGGCACAGACACAAACATGCACCTTCCGACAGAAAAAGGTCGCCGCCTGCAGAGCGGGCACTGAGAGGCAAGGAGGGCACTGTGTGGCGAGGCGGAGCAGACTGCTGGCTGTGTGATTTTGAGAAGAGCGTGTAATCTCAGTTTTCCTGTCTTACAGTGGGGTAAGACTGATACAAGCGACTGTTTCGTAGGATTACTGTGGTTAAATCACTTAAATACACAAAGCCTCCAAACCACTGTGTAACACAGAGGAATGTTGTTCAAGCAGCAAACCCCACAACCTGGTAAACCGATGCCTGCTAGCTCCTAGAGTCTGCACAAGGCTTGTGTTAATACACACGCGTCATCTTACTAGATCGTCTCACAGCTGTGGGTTGGGATTATTACCGCCCCACTTCCAGACGAGGCAGCTGAAGCTGAAAGAGAGCTACAGTCTGAGTCAAGCCTGGCAGCCAGCGAGCACGTGAGAGCAGAGAGCCCAGCCCCAACTTTCCGTTCCATGTCCTCCCCGCTGACCAGCAGGCACCCCGAGTGTGTGTGGCCCTGTTAGCCAAGGAGGCTTTGCCTGGTGCCCACGGGGCTGAGCCCTCCTTCGCTCCTCCTGCTGCCCTCTGAGGAATCGCCAAGCCGGTGGTTGTCATGCTGTGGTCCCAGACCACTGCATGCGCTCACGTGGACCTGGCAAGCTCTCCCATCACTCAGCCTGAGTCAGAGGCAGTGGGCAGGGGTCCAGGAAGGGGGCCCGGGCACTGGGGGAAGCTTCTGGAAGGGGAGACAGAGGCCCGCTCGACAAGCTAGGTATCTGGCTGTTGGAATGGGGGGTCGGGCTAGGGTGGGAGTTGAAGGGAGCCAGTGGTGTGGGAGTGTCTTTTGATATCTCCTAGAGGCCATAGGCTGTGAACCAGTCTGTCGCTGAAAATGTACACGGAGGTTCTGGGGAATTTCTCTCGAGAGATAAAGCCCAGCTCCCGGGATGCAGCTCAGTGGTGCCGCTGCCTGCCTCACAGGTGCAAGGTCCTGAGTTCGATGCCCAGTACAGAAAAAAGAGATAAACCCCAGTGACCATCCCTTGAAAGGCCCAAAATTACCAGAGCTGGGGATGCCCGCCTACCCCCATGCTCCCTGAATTTGCCCCCAGAGAGGCAGCCTCAGATTTCTAAAGTGTGAAGGCTTGGCATGGGGCTTGGAGGGTCGAGCGACCCGAGGCCCTGCCCAGCAAGGGGCCCTGTCCTCGGACACAGTGTGGTGCTTGGGCTGAGACGCCGGGCTGGGAAGAGTCCAGGGTGAGCTGGCCAGGGCCCCCGGCTGGGGATGTGAGCAGAGCCCCAGCCCCTGCGTCTTGCCCAGGGCTACCACTAGGAGGCTAATGAAAGGGAGATGCAGGCGGGCTTGGGCCAGCAGGAGACAGCAGGGGACAATGTGAGGCAGGAGGCAGGTGGCCCGCGGGCAGGGACAGACCAGTCCCCATATGGGAAGCAGACGGAGCTGTCCCGCTTCCCTCAGTCCTGGGGCCCTACTGCAGCAGGCAGCACTGTCAGCTGAGGACCAGAGCCCAGCCGGGAGCTTGTACCCAGGATGATGGGGCTGGGATGAGCCCAGGACGAAGAGCAGGAAGAACAGGAAGAGCAGGGCTCCCAAGGTCCTCACAAAGGCAGGAGAACGGGCCACAGGAGCACACAGCAGGTGCCTGCCTTCCCTGGGCGGCTTCAATTATGTTACAATACAAGCTCAAAGTGAAAGAGGGCAACAACACAGAAATACAATACGCAAAGTAGAGTGTGAGAACTCCCCAGAACAGCAACCTCACCGACTTCCTTTCTCAGAGGCAGTTGGGTTTTAGTATATGTGCTGGCTAAGTGAGCACACGAGGCGGTTGAGTTTGATCCCTGCCCAGCACGGCAAGGCCACTGTGGACCCTGAGCACAGCTCTGTGGAGCGGCCGCAGGGTGACAGAGACTTCTGAGCAGCTCTCCACACTGTGACCCAAGTGGGAACTCCGCCCTTGATCCCAGCTTCTAGATCATCTAGATTCCCTTCCTTCTCAAGTTTATCACTGCCAACGATTTTCAAAATCTTGTCTTTGTCTATCAATACCAAGCCATATTCTTGGTTTTATAAGTTTCTCTCTGTCTCTAAATTTTAGCTCAGTTTGCTTTTGCTTATAACTTACTTTTGCAAGTAATCACAAGATAGGAAAGATTTTTCTGCAGCCTTATGGTGACAGGCAGGTTGGATCCTTTTGAGCAGCAGGCCCAGCCAGGCTATTTCCCATCTTCCTGACTTGATAAGCATGCAGCAGTTCTGTTCCTGTGGGCGACAACCCCAAAGCCACCCTCTCTGGGACTCAAGGGTCACACTAGCGTCTTCGCCGGGGCAGGGAGCTGGCGATTTTGGGGCTTCTACTGTGTGTCAGCCCCTCTGCACACTCCGGTTCCCAGAAGAGACCACCTCTCTCCATGGTGCCTGGCCAACGACACAAATGACTTCAGTGGCACATCCACTTTCTAATCTTCAATTTCCACAGTCTAACTGCAACTGCTACTTTCCCAGTTTACAGATGAGTCAACTGAGATTCGGGTTGGTTAGCCCCAGGCTAAGCCCATGCCTATGGCCTGTGTGATGCCCATTTCCTCAGAGAAAGGTGAACCTTTCTTTTATGCCAGGTGCTGCCCTGCTACGTGTAGCAGTCGGAGATGTCAGGTCACAGTGCTGTGTGGTGAACAAGGATCTTGAAGAATCGACCTCCCAGAGACGACAGTGAGGGGAGTGGCATTCGCCTTGCTCCTTGAAGGATCAGCAATCAGCCCTGTTTGGCCAAACCTTAGGATGCGAGCACAAGAGGAACTGGAGATTCCACCAGAGCAATACACTTGCGGCCAGTCTGAACCCAGCCATGGCGGTACACATCTTTAACCCCAGATACTCTGGAGGCTGAGGCAGGAGGATTGCAAGTTGGAAGCCAGCTTGGGCACCTAAGCAGGACTTTGTCTCAAGATCGGATTGTAAAAGGCTAGGGGTATAACTCAGTGCTCCTAGAGTTCAGTCCCTAGTATCATAACAATTTTCTTAAATGTGCGGCCAGTCTGAACCGGAGACAAAGTTGCCTAGAGCCTATGGGTGCGGACGGCAGGACCCTGGCCCAAGGGCTGCAGTGCTGACACCCTGCTGGGGTTTTCAGGCCTCAGCTCCCTTGTCTGTAAAGTGAGACAAAGTGAAAGTGGCTACTGCTTACAGCTGTGGTGAAAACTGAGTTAAATAATAAATGAAAAGTACTTCAAAGCATAAGCGCTATACTGAAGCGAGTGCCAGTGTCGCTCAAGGCAGACTGCCGAGGAGGGCGAGCCCTGCCCTGGGCCCAGGGCTGCCGCCGCCGACTGCAAGCCCAGCTTGGCACAGCCATTGGTGCTCTTGCACTTGCTTCACATCCAAGCCCCGGCAGGCCGAGCCCCCTTGCTGCGGTAGAGGCCCCTCCTCCCATCCAAGCACTAACCAGGCTGGCAGCGGCCCCGCTCGGCCTCCACCTCCGCCTCCACCTTCGCCTCCACCTTCCCATGGCCACCTGCCCACTGTGTCCGTCTGTCTGTCTGTCTTTCCTTCTTTCCTCTTTCTTTCCTTCTCTCTTTCGGGGCAGTGGGGCTTGAGACAGTGTCCTGCTGTGTAGCCCGGGCTGGCCTCAGACTCCTGTGTCAGCCTTCCGAGTGGGGGTCACCAGGTGGTGCCACTCACTCAGCTTGTGTCCCCATCTTCCCCTGATGACCTCTTCTTCAGATGAGGACACCGGTCCCGCGGGATTGAGGGCCCTCCTACTCCAGTACGGCCTCACCTTAACTTCTATCTGATTCTATCTATTAGACCCTGTTTCAAAAACCCTGCCACTCACAAGTGCTGAGGATGGGGGCTTCACCACACTTGAAGAAGGGCTGTAAGGAGAGCACAGCAAAGTTCAGAGCGGTGCTTTGGGTGGTGATCAGTTAGCAGAGATGAGGGGACAAACCTCACCCTAGAAACACAGGCGTCACAAAAGATGCTCAGGAGCAGGCAATGAGGCTCAGCGTGGGCTACTGACAATGGGAGGTGATGGCATTTTCCCTACAGTGCTGGGGGTTGCTCCAGAGCTCTGCACTTGCTAGGTAAATGCTCTCCTACTGAGCTACATTCCCAGCCTGAGATGAAGATTTCATAGGTGCTCACACATGGGCTGGGATGTAGCTCAGTGGTTCTGCCACCTCCCTCGTAGGAGCCCACACTTAGCAGGATGGGGAGGAAGTGGGCTTTGGAACGAGCGTTCAGATGATGCCAAGGCTTTAGCAGAGGGAGTGAGGAGGGGGATCAGGAAGAGGGGCCCATCGGACCCTAGGCTCTTGGAGGGCAGAACTCGAGTTCCTCCCTCGGTAGCCTCAGTGCGTGGCAGTGTCTGGCAATCATAAGTGTCACAGAGTACTTGCCAAAGAAGCAGATGTGCTCAGTTTTGCAGGCAGAGAATTTGACATAGCAGTTGAAACAGGCAGGGGGAAATTCAAGCCTGTCAGTGGGGGGATAGAGTTTGGGGTTAGACATCTCAGTTGTGTATTTATTTCCAGAGAGATCACAAGTCATTCAAGGAAGACAGCTTGTGTAAAGGCAAAGAAGAGAGAAGAGGTTTGAGGGCAGAACCATGGGATGCAGTTACAGGCAAGGCCGGGAGAAAGGAGAGGAATTGGTAGGAGGCCAAAAGGCACTTCAGAGTTGGAGGAGGAGAGTGGGAAGGTGCAATGTCACGGAAACCAAGAGAGGAGAGAGTTTCAAGGAGGAGGCATGGGGCTGCTGCCAAATGCTAGGAGGTGGAGAGAAGAAATACTGGAAGGAGCCTGTGGATTTGCTAATTAGGAGGCCGGCAGCAGTGTCCCCACCTGCTTAGGGCAGGAGGATGCCAGGGGGGCCAACTGCAGGCAAAGAACTAAGTAAGACAAGGAGTGTGTGTCCCTACCCGTGTGCACAAGGCTCTTGTACTCTTTGACCTGCACAGACCTGGCTGATCTGTGAGAAATGAAGAAAAAATGAAATAAAAGCATGGTGGGAGGGGTGAACCAGTCAGGACTCAGGGTTTGCAAGTAGGGAAAGGATGAGGCACAGGGGCAAAAGAGCAGCTCGAGAAGGGGAGAGTGATTCACACAACCCTGGGGGTCGCCTTGGAGGATGGAGGATGGAGGACAGTGAGCACTGGGCAGGGGGCAGGCGTGCCCAGCCTTCAGACCCCAGAGGCCACTTGTCAAGGGCCCCACTGCCCCTGGCCCTGGGCGGCTCGGTGAGGGGCGAGGCCTTGTCTTCATCCCCGAGGTCCAGGTGAGTCCCCACTGTGCCCTCCAGGCCAGAAGCAGGGGCTGGCACTCAGGAGGCGTTTGATCAGCACGTGGGATTGGAAGTAACGGCATCACCAACAACCGGGCTCCCCGTGAGGCAATCAGTGCAAGGTGTCTGGCACCTGCTACGTGCCCGGCGCTCTCCATTTAGGACATGTCACACAGCAGCTCCATGTTCCATGCACAGGCACCATTATTATTCCTTCTCAGATAAAGAAATAGGAAATCCTGGGGCCGGGGATTGAGCTCAGTGGTTTCGCTGCCTGCTGCACAACCGCAAGGACCCGAGTTCGATCCCTGGTACCAAAAAAAAGAGAAAGAAATAGGAAATCCAAACACTTTAGTAAGTTTCTAAAGCCCACACAGCTGGAAAATTAGCAGCATAGAAATTTGAACCCAGCTCCCTGTAATTCTAGAACAATCGCATTCTCTCTCTCCCCTCTCTCCTCCTCTTGCTGTTATTCTTCAAGAACGTGTGAATCTGGGGGTGAGTGAGCAAAGGAGCATAATGTGTCCGTCCTGCTGTCATGTGCGTGTATCTGTGTGTTCAGGAGTGTGTCTGTGTTGTCCTTGTGTGTGCGTGCCCACGCCCGTGTGAACAGCGTGCCTCCAGGTCTGTCCTGTGTGTTTGTGGGTGTGCGTGCTCTTCCGCACCCGTGCCCAGGCCTGGGCTCTCCGGGTTGTCTCTGCTTCAGGCAATGATGGTTGAGTTTGGCTCTCAGGTGTGCTCGGGGCTCGACCCTGAGCCCACCTCCCACTCAGAGGGCCCGTGACAGGGTCTCTGCCCCCCGTCCTGCCCATAATTCTCCTTCCTGTTTAAAGGGGCCAGTGGGTTTAATGATCAGTCACCGCCTTGTCAATATTCTCACCCAGGAAGAGGATGGATGGTGAGGGCTGCTCTCGCCCCAACACACACACTGCAGCAAAGTGAGGAAGAGGCAAGGGACCCTCCACTGCGCATCTGGAGGAGGGCAATGCTGGAGGCGGCTGCACAGGGACATCAGAAGGGGCCCATTCTCCGACTGAGCCCCTCCAGCTGCCCCCAGACCGCTCCTCTGGGCACCGCCAGCTTCTGGGCTGCAGCAGCCCCTGGAGGCCTGCTTGAAGCGGGAGAGTACGCCTGGCCACGTTCTCATCGTCATGTGCCTGAAGGGCGTGTCCGTGTGAGTGTCCATTCCACGTGCTTGGGTGACCACCACCCATGCAGCTGCATGTGTGACATCCAGGTGCACTGGGGCCTCTATGCTTCCCTTGCTCCTGTGTGGCTGTACCCTTGCTGGGGCACACGCGTGTCTGAGGTGCAGGAGCAGGTGCAGGTGCAGGTGTGCAGGTGCGTGTCTATGTCCTCTGCGTGCATCCTCGTCCTTGGCCTTCACAGAGGTCAAGGTCCTGTGTGCTCGCCCTCCTCGGAGTCGTGGGAAGGAGGAGCCCGTTGTGTCTCCCCAAGGGGCTCTGAAGAAGCTGCCTGGCCCTCTCCTCCCTGTGCTCAAAGGTGGGCCTGGGGGCCTCAGGCAGCACATGGACCGACCCCACCTCCAGTCTTGGCTCGCTAGGCCCCTCCCGGCTGGCCTCCTGTCTCCTCAGTTTCTTGAACCTGGGTCTCCTTGTTGCTCAGGCCAGCCCAGCCTACCCTTTGCATCTGAGCCTTGGCCCTCAGTCCATTCATGATTGGCCACCCCACTGAGCGTCTGGGTCTCCCTCCAGTCAGAAGCTCCCCACATCCATTTCTTGATTTGCCCTACACTATTAATGCTTTTTGGGGAAAGTCCAAAGCACCTCCCCCCTTTCACAGCTTCAGATCCCCAACAATCTGATCCTAACCTACAACTCTGAAGCTCTCCCTGTTGACTGGCATCATCTACCCACACCCTAACCCCAAAGGGTTCACCCCGGAAGAAAGGGATGGAAAAGGAGGCCTGGACTTTGCGGCAGGATCTGGAGCCTGGGGAAGGGAGGTAAAAGCTGGGGCAGCTGAAAGGAAGGGCAGGAAGGACTCCCGGGAGGGGCTGAGCCTGGCAGAAAAGAAAAGCTAGGAGACAGGTCTGTCCTCCCGAATGCTTGCCCCTCACACACGCTCACACTCGCCCTGTCAGAAGGTGACATTTGCTATTAACCTTATATTGGGCCATTTTGTAAATCAATGTCACTTACATTTAATAACAAGTGTAATCAAAGGAATTATGCAAATTTAATTTGATGCTTCTCGAATTATGCAAATCTGCGGTGCACATAATGTTCTCTGACTTGTGCCAGTCGGAGGGGGAGAGAGCAAGGCAGAAAGGGAGCGGGCACAGAGGAGGGGCAGGCCTGGGACTGGGGAGGGGAGCAGCTTGGCACTGGGACTTGGTGCCAGGGAGGGGCAGCAGGGCAGCTGCGGGAAGGGCCAGTGAGGCCCTGCATCTCACCCCTCTGCCCTGCTTCCCTCCCAGACTCAGCCTGACCTTGCTGGCTATGTGACCTCATTGTCTCTTTCTGTGAAATGGGAATGGCCGGAAGGAGCCGACTGCTCCTGGGAGCAGGATTCCAGCTAGAGCTAGGCATACCGAGAGGTCAGCCTTGTGGTCTCTGTCTCTGGGCCCCGGCAGGGTGACCGGTTGTAGCACGGGAAACATGATGGTCTTTCTGTTCTCACTGGTCGCAAGGTCCCACCAGAAGGGACTGCAGCATGTGACAGCAAAACTCTGCTGAGCCATCGCCTGCACATGGCGTGTGATACACACAGGTTGACACATGCATCTCTCTCTGAGATGACACAGCCACAGGAATACTGTTAAAGCAGTGTAAATATGCACAGAATGACAATCAAACTGAGACCTAGTTACTCCCCAGGAGCCCACGTAAATGCCTCATCCACACTCCAAAACTCCAATATTCAGAATGTTATCTGTTTGCATGTACAAAGCCCTGGGTTTGAACCCCAGCACTGAACAAAAGTCACCTGGACACAACTGGGCCCAAGATAGCATTGATTTCTAGTAATATACAAATCCCAGCCCATTCTAATCGTGACTGCAGGCGCTGTCCTGCCCTCCTGATGCTGGAAGCCCATCCAGTGTTCCTGGCACCTCCTAGCTGGAGTAAGCGCCCTCCTTACTGGGAAGACTGTCTGCTCATCTGCTAGACTGGGCCCTACTTTCAGTCCAGTCTGGAGCAGGGCAGAGATGACAGCCTGACCAGGGAGTTCTGCAGAGTGAAGAGGTTAGGCCAAGAGAAAAGAAGAGACTAGCCAGGCCACAGCACTGTTCTCAATTCCAGGTGCTGGTTACAGTCACTAAGCGGCATTTCAGGAAGTTACATCAGGGTTCCAGGTGTGGACCAGCTCCGCTCAACCCTCATCTCCTCCATGGTCCATCCACCAATAAAGCTGTCACGAGCTGGCCCAGGGCCTGTCTGTGAATGCTCCCGAGCCCTGGTGGGCTCCTCTTCCCGGAGCTGTGAGTCCACAGACGAGGTCTGTCCCTTCCCTACAGCTTAAGGGCCAAGCACTCTGGGAGTATTAGCCACTGCGATTCATATTATTCTCCCTGGTGTAAGTTCTGTCTGGGACTCAAGGGGATATCTTCACACTGTGTCCACCTGTTTTTTCTTTCCTTTTATTATTATTTATTTTTGGGTTTTTGAGGCAGTGTCTCGCTATGCAGCCCAGGCTGGCCTTGAGCTCATAGCAATCCTCCTGCCTCAGCCTCTCAAATGCCAGGGTTACAGACTTCCACCATCATACCCAATGGTCTCCTCCTTTTTCAGAGCCCTCCTCTCTTTCTTGATGGGGCAGCCTGCTGCCACCAAGACAGCCTTTGTCCTCTCAAGTAGACTGTCCCTGGGAAGTTGGTGGTTTGGGGGATCAGGGGTCAGGGCATACCTGCTAGTGATGGTATGGCCGCCACAGTGCATGGTGTGCAACTGTCATCATTTATCTGCCATGAGAAGCACTGCATCTCGGTTTCTTGTCATTGTGGTGTCCCTGGGTCATTTGCATGTCTATGAATTAGAGTATGTTCGTGTATGCTATTTTAATTATAATTCTGTATCAAGGCAGAGTATTTTGTTTTGACATTGTCTTTGTGTGTATCATATTCTGTGAACATGTCTCACCCTCTCCTGTGTGTCAGTGTGTCTGAGTTGTCTCAGAACTTGTGTCACTTTGTTTGGCTTCATATAACATGCAAATAAGTGAATACTTCAGACACTTTTGTTTTGGCACCGGGGATCCAACTCAGGTCCTTGCGCTTGCGAGGCAGGTGGCAGAACCACTGGGCTAAACCCCCAGCCCTGTGAATACTTAATATGTCACAATGTGAATACCATCCTGTCAGACACTCCACAGAGTGGTCTGCATTACAGTGGAAATGCCAAGATGTGTGTTGTCGCACTGAGATTATCGTGATATCTTGGTTGGGATAATGTGTGCCTCAATCTATTTCACTGGGTCCAAATGGCCACATGTGTTCAGATGTAGTGAGCCGCATGCCAGTGGGCAGAATGTGAGCTGGTGCTCTGTCTAAATTGTCACCATGAGTGTATCACTGTTTGCGTTGTCATGGTGTAAGACTGTAGATGTTGTTGGCTTGAGCTCTTAGCACTATCACATATGCAATCAGTTTGAGTTTACACAATGTATGTAATTATGTCACCTTTTTAGAAATTGTTGCCAAATTATGAAGGTATTATAGTAGCAGGTCTGAATCATCCCAAATGTGTCTCTGTGTATAATTCCAACTTTGAGTGATTATGGGTTACCTTTGTGTGACAATATATCTGTATTATAACATGGTGTGCCTCTCTCTGAGTTGGCACACTGTATACGCCATTGTGTTTGAGGTGTCAAACATTTGTGTTGTTACAATATGTGTCTGTGTGAATCATTGTGTTTTAATATCACACCGTATGAGTGTCTATTATCGTGTATAAGCCCATGTCCCTATTTACTGCTACAGTCTTAAAATGTGTGTCTGTGAATATCATGTTTAAGTTGTCACAATGTGCACTGCTATGTTTGAAATGTTACAAAGTCTGTTTGTCACAATTGTTAGATCATCAAAATGTATGTAACATATTTGGCTTGTCAGAGTGTATGTGTGTGTTGCCGTATTGAAGCATTAGCGTTTCACTCTGTGAGTTGGCACAGTGTGTGTGTGTGTTTGCGCGCACGCATGTGCGTGTGTATGCAGGCTTGAGGTGTTATAATACTTAGTACCATCATGTTTGAAGTGTCTCCTAAAGAGTGTGATAGCCTCCTTCTCCGCTGGGTTCCAAAGTAAAAGCCTGGAGATGTGGCGGGCGGGGGTGGGGGGTGGGGGGGGGCAGGATGCCCCATTACCAAGGGGCAGGATGCAGTCTGCTAGGGGCTGGGGGGACAGCAAGGCTCTAATTGGCCCGAGGTGAATTATTCACATGTCTAATCCTCGTGGAATTTCAGCTTGGGCAGTGCCAGTAAATGCTGTGCATGTTTAAAAGTCATTTCCATAAGTAAGTGCAATTTCTCTACTGTTTGCCCCTGTTTAATGAAGTGAAATCTTGTTTGCATTCCTCCCAATTTCCCAACGAAAAGCGCCCAACCATTAGCGCCAAAATTACACCGCCCGAATTAAAACTCGGGCTCCAGGGAGCCGAGGGAGGGCAGTGCTGCCCTGCTGGGAGGCCGGCGAAGGGTGGGGCAGCAGGGGGCTGGCGCCGGTTTCTCAGCTCATTACTGCCCTGCAGTTTTTACAGTTTCAGGTGTCCCCCACCATGTTCCCCATTCCACTTGTCCCCATCAAATTCTTGCCCTCTTTGGCTTCTTCTTCTTAAAGAGAACACCCTGGGGTACAAGAACAGGCTATGCTGTGTTTGTTCATGTATATTTAAGTGGCCACTATATGAATTTACATCTACATGCACACATATCTCTCCATGCACGCACATATATTTCTATATGTTCATGTGTGTTCTCATGAGTACTTGTGAAACTGATAGACAATCACCTGTGACTACTGAAACACAATGATTCCCACAGACACACATTGCAATAACAAATACAAGTGGCTATATACATACGTTTACTCAAGAATCCCTGCCAGTGTATGTGTGGATCTGCTCTATGTGTGGGGCATGCTGCACGTGTCCGGATGGGTGGTCACACGGAGCACACGGATTGCGAGGAGAGGAAGGTGTCTATGCAGTGCTGTCTCACCGAGGCCTACTCCTTCCCAGGGGGTGCATGGCCCCTCCGCCCTCCAGCAGCTGGTTGCACTGTGACCACAGGGTGGAATCACGTCCTGACACTCTATCCCCGATATCACCCACTGACCCAGTGTGGGCCTGCAGGGTGACTGACTCCCTACAACTCCAGCTCACAGAATGGAGTGTGAACAAAGGTGCTCCTGAGTGGCCTGGCAGAAGAACCCCTCCAGGGCCACCTCCCCTAGTTCCAAATGGCCAGGCCATGAGGGTCACTTTGGTACTGAGCCCAGAACCCAATTGCACATTGCCTTTAATGGGATTCCCTGAAAGAGTAGTGGGCATTGAGAGGGCAGGAAAACGGGCCCACCACCAGGCCTTCCCAATGACCTTGGAATCCTCACCAGAGGCTGGCTGGGCCTTAGGATTCGGAGAGTTCCAGCTCTCGCGGCAAAACAGTGAGTGCTATGGCTTCCCTGCATGTCTGTGCGTCTTTGTATTCGTGGGTGCCGCTGCCTTCACCAGTATGGCCACCCTCTGCTGCCCCTGCTCCAGCTGACCGCTCAGCCTGGGCAGAACACAGCCACAGTGACACCATGACCTGCAGACAGTAAGCCTCTGCAGGCTCGCCACTGCAGGAGGCTGTCGGGGCCCCTGGCAGAAGCTCCAGCTGTTGGCTGAAGGTCTGGGGAAGAGGATCATTCTTAGGTGAAATCCAAAGGAAAAGAAATGCCGAAGACCTGGTCATTAAGAGTGGAGACTTCCTGGGAGAGGTGAGAGAGGAGACCTCAGGGAGCAGGCCTGGGGCAAAGTGGCCTCCCGGGCATGCACCCTCCCCACCTACCTTTTCCGTCGTGCATTCTGCCATCCACGGAAACATCCCAAACCACAACTCTGAGGTCTGCCTCCACAGTCCAGAAGCCACCCATGGCTTCCCACTGCCCAGAAAACAAAGTCCATAGTCCTTCTGCCTGTGGACAAACCCAAGCCCTGCACAATTGGCCCTCCCTTTCTACCAACCTGCTCTTCCAGGCATGGTTCTCAGTGATGCTCCTGGCACCCTCAACAGACCTCCCATGCTGCATGCAGCCACATAAGGAAACTAGATATTTCCCCAACTTTCTTCTCTTTTTTCCCCATCCTACTTCCTGCCTGTTGGAATCCTAAGGTTCATCAAGGCCAGGTTTGGTGCCACTGCTCCCGGACCTTCAAGCCGGCCCCACGGTGACTACTACCAGTACGAGCAATGATTCCTGGAGTTTGATTTCTCCACCTCTGCAGTAGGGAGTTCTTGTCCTTCTCCTCGCCTGCTGAGGACCAGACTTGTTGGGTGCCATCCTCTTCAGCACAAGGCTTTGAGCAGCCCTGAGCGAGGGAGAGGGCAGCTGACAACGGGGCTTTGTGATATCTGATAGCAGAGCACGTGGAGTGCTCCACAGGCTTGGGAGCTGTGTCAGGGGTCCCAGCC
Source organism: Heterocephalus glaber (assembly GCF_000247695.1). The sequence continues at coordinate 308,297 of NW_004624831.1, forward strand.
CAGTCCTCCACGGCTCTCTTCTTTGGGCCAGTTCTCTCTGGGACCTCAGGAAATGTCCACCTCATGCCCTTTGCAGGAGAGGATTGGGCCTTCCTGCTACTGAGGAGGCCCCCATAGCCGTGAAGGAGCTTCTAGATGGAACTGACACACCTCCGTGCTGCAGGCTGCTAGTCTCATTAAGGAAGGCCTTCTCAGTAGGGGAGACTGCAGTTAACGCGCTGACAGCACCACTTCTCTCCTGGGCCTGCCTTTGGTATTAGTACACCCGGGCCTCCCAGCAAGGATCCCCAGCCCCCCCACCAGGTCCTCCAGTCTTCCCCAATCAGTTACTACTGACCCTCTGTTCCCCCCATTTAGCCCACCCTTTCAGTCCCCGACTCCTGGATGTCCCACCTCCAAATCTCCATTAACCTTCTTGATCCCCTGCCCACTAATTCTCCACCTGAACCCCCCTGCCCTCTGACCCATCCCGGCCCACACCGCCAGGCCCTGGCAGAACAAGCACCTGGCATCACAAATCCACCGCAGCGGGCTTGGCCCGCCACTGCCCCAAGCCCACATAGCCCGCTGGGTGCCGGAGCAGGGGCTGGGCAGCGTGGGTTCCGGGCAGGAAGGAGGCGTGGGCTGCAGCCTGGAGTCCCCACAAGGCCCCTCCGCAGCAAGTCTGGGAACTCGGCCCCCACCCGCCCTCTCCGCTTCCATCAGAATTCAATTTCCGCCCGTAAGTGACTCCGCGGGCCCCTGATCCTTCCCGTGAGGAATGAGCCGCCCAGCCCGGGCCGTCCGTCACCCGCCGCCCTCGCCTCGGCCCCTGCTCCAAGGCCTGGTCGCCGTCGCCCCCCCCCCCCCCCCCGTCCCCGCCTCGCTGTCCCTCCCTCTGTCTCTCCCTCTGTCCCTCCCTCCCTCCGCTCCCTTCCTCCTTCGCTCCCTCTAACACCTCTATTCATCTCTGGGAGCAACATCATTTATTTTGCACTTCCCAGATAATTTACTTTTTTTCCCTTCTACAGGAATTCTCCATTTCCCTATAAAATGAAAATTCATCTAGAATTACATCTTATGTCATCATTATGTTTATTAAGCGTGGATGATGTATATGAACAGGACGGGCTTGCTGCTGAGTGCTTAATGGTGCATAAGATTAAGCCGAGGCTCTCAGCTGCGCAGCGACTCCCCTCCGGTTCCCCGTGGTCGAGGCATGCTGGGAGGACCAGTTCCGAGCGAGCGCACGGCCAGGTGAACGCGCCGGCCCCCGCCCAGCGCCCAGCCCGCCCGGGCCCAGGCGGGCGCCGGCGGGCGGGGGCAGCCTGGCCGCGGCCCGGTCGCCCCAGCGGGGACCCTCGCCCTCCCTGGTCGTGTCGGGGCCGCCTCTTGGCCTCTTCCGGGCCCCCACGCCCGACCCGGGGACTCGGCGTCCCCTCGGGCCCCGCTCCCGGGCCGCGTCCGTGCGTCCGTCCGTGCGTCCGTGCGTGCGTCTCCCTCTCCTCCCTGTCCCTCTCCCTCTCCTCCCTCTCCCTCTCCCGGCGCTGGCGGCCACCGCACTGCAGCGTGGCACCAGCAGTCTATGACAAAAACATTATCCTTCTGCTGCTAAACAATCCAATAAACCTCTCCACAGGGAGAAAGTTAACCTCTTGTCTCTTCGGCTGATGCCTTCCCGCCCACGTGACTGCTGCCACAGTAAATTCAAATCATTAGTCTCCTCACCCCATCAAAAAACTTCTATTAGTAATGGAGACCTCGCCGGAGACCTTCCGCGGAGAGCGCTGCCTTCCCAATTCCCAGTGGAAAAATTCTGCGCGAAAAACTAATTCTACTTTTAATAATCTGTCATCAGGACCAGAGGCAGTCATAAATTATATGGGAGCGCGTGCGAGAGCGCGCCACAAGAGGGAAATCAGGGCGAAAAATCAAAGCCCAAGTTTGACAAACTTTCCCGAAGATAAATAATAACTTACAACAGGATTAGTTGTAAAGTCACGCTCCGGCGCACAGCCACGGCGGCTCTCACGTCTGCGAGGGCGCCCGCCGAGGCACCTGTCACCGGCCGCCCCCCGCCGCCCTCCCCCCGGCGCCCTCCCCCCCTCCTCCCTGGGGCCTGCAGCCCGGGCTCACCTGTCTGCCCGGGGAAGGCCACCTCAGAGGAAGGGAGCCCGCTTCCCCTCCCTTCCCGCCCGCCTCGGGCCCCAGCTGCCGGGACCAAGGTCAGGGGAGGGACACAGGCTTCGCGGGGGTCTCGCTCTCTGGGGCCGTGACCTCGAGTGGGCCCTGGGTGGGGGCCGGGAAGGTGGGCATCGCCCTGGGCCCCTGACCCCGACCCGGGGGCCGTGCGGGGTGGGGCGTGGCCGACCGCACGGACTGTGGCCGCTGGGGTCGAGGTTCGCTCCCCGCGCCCGGAGACCCCTCCCCCCGCCCCGCCCCGCCCCGCACAATCTCGGCGCTGACAGCCGAGCGGGTGATAAATGCCGGCGACGCGGGGAAGGAATTGTGCAAAATAAAGAAGCATGTTCCAACAAGTCCTGTCAGGATTGTATTGATTTAATCATCTGCAGAAATACACATTCTGGATTACTGTAGCGTGCCGGGCCGGGCGCGGGCGGACGGAGTGCTGGCCCCGCCCCCGGCCCCGCCCCCGGCCTCGGCTCGCCACCCACCGGCCGGGGGCGGGGCCAGCTGGACCAGGGGCCTCTGGACCCCTGGCCAGCCCCGGCCGACTAGGTGGGCCTCGTGATCGGATCCTCGGTGTGGCCTCGTGGCCACCAGGAATCCCAGTGCTGGACGCGCCCCAGGAGACCAGCGCCTCTCCCGACTGGAGAACGCTGGAGGGTCCTGCCAGGTGGGAACCTTCGAGCCTGCGGGTGTTTGCAGGCCCAGGCGGTCCAGTACCGCCTCCCGGTGTGGCTGGCCGTACTGCGGCTGCTTCAAGGGTGGGAGACCTTAGCTTCCGACAGCCCGCGGGGAGTTCAGCTCCACCAGCACTGAGAAGGTGTTCGGCAAAGTTTAAACCGACAAACAGCTTCCACTTTTGCTCCATAATCCAGCGGTGCTTAGCCCCCAGGGCGAAGACTTGGCGCTGGACTGGATTCTTTTGTTGGAGAACCTGACCCTTTGGAAGAAACACAGGCATGGAGAGGTGGTGAAGGGGTGAAGAGATTAAGCAGCCCCCAGAGGGGAAACCCAAAGGAAAATGGAGGAAAGAAATTCATTGATTTATTTAATATAATAAATAAACCCAGCACGGGAGGCTGAGGCAGGAGGATAGCCAGAGCTCGAGAATAGCCTGGTCTCCACAGTGAGTTCAAGGCCAGCCTGAACCACGTAGCGAGACCCTATTTCAACCCCCCTCCGCATTGATTTAGTACATTAAATCTCATGGATATGTCCAACAACCTGAATTGGCCACCTTTAATATCCTACATTCACAGGTGAGAAGCCAAAGTCCAGAGGTCACGTGACGAGGCCATCTTGTGGGAAGTTGGGAGCCAGGCTTCCAGGCCCGGCCTGCCACAGCGCACGCCTCTCCCGTTTAGGAGAGGACCACGGGATGACAGGGAGACGCGTGTGAGGAGCACAGCCAGCCTCGTCTGCTGCAGACCCCGGGGCGAGGGGCGCTGGTACCGGACCCCTCCCTCTGGCCCTGAAAACCACAAAGAGGGCCCGAGAGTGAGGGGCAGGAAAGGGGAAATCATGGGGAGTGAGGACTGCCGACAGACCTCAGAGCAGGAAGTGTTGCCACGCCTGGAGTTAGATCATTTTTGGAGGGCGAGGGGACTTCATCCCTCCTCGCCAAGGGCCCCTCCTCCGCAGAAAGCCGAAGGGTGGGCAGTGACAACTGAAAGCACGCGGGAGGAGGCAGACAATCGGAAAGACAGGCCTTTGGGTCCCCGAAAGCCACAGTAGGAGTAGGTGTGAACGAGACAAGAGGTAGGAAAAGAAGAGGTCGTTTATTCCTTTGCCCTGAGGGGAGGGGCCGTGGACTAAGCCAATAGAAAGAGGGATGAAGCATCTGCCCCTGTCGTGCACGGTGCTGGCTCCAACCCATTCTTCCTCCACTAGAGCTTTGTACTCAGCAAACACCCCCCACCCCCTACCCCAGTCAGCCAGGAAGGGCAGAGGGACACATCTGCTGATGGGAAGACATCTTTTAGATGCGAGCCGCCGTTCTGAGCACTTTACGCACGCATTAGCTCAGTGCTCATAACAGGCACGAGGTGGGCAACAGTACACCTTCATTTTACGAACCCGGAAACTGAGGCCCAGAGCGCTGTCTTGCTCTGCTACAGGTCACAGTAAGCAGCGGCGGGTGGATGCCCTGAGCCTGCGGCTTCTCTCCAGACCTGTGGACCACCTGTGACCTTGACCCGCGCCTCCCGGGCCTGCGCCTCAGTCTGCGCCTCTGTAAAGCGAGAAGATTGGGCCGATGCTCCCCCAGATCCCTTCCAGACGCAAAGGCAAAGACGAGGCGTGCGGGTCCTCCCCGCGCCACCGCGGCCCACTCACCCCTCAGCCCACGGCCCTCAGCCAGCCCCACGCAGGGCCTCGCGCGCTCGCCCCGCCCCGCGGGCCGCGCGTGACTTTAGCGCGCGGCTCGGCCCGGAAGGTGACCTCCTTCATCACGGATTCCATTTGCATCCGGAATCGCATGTACATGAAAAATGTGTCCGCGTGCGGCCCCGACTGCAGACGCAGATGAAATTCTGTGCCGAGCCTGATGCGCGGTAACCTTTGCAGATGGCGCCGCTATTGCTGAGAAATGGATTGCTTAATAAAGCGTATCATCCGGCATATTTGCTGCTTGGCTAGCCAAATAGAAGTTGTTTTTTGCACAAATTTCCTTGTCAAATTTGTCAATGTTCATGTCATTTTTGCTTTAGGTCACAGAGCAAGGTGCAAATTCCTGGCATCTTTACTAGTTGCAGCCAATTCCGGCGATTTCGGCGGTGACGAGGATTCTCGGAGGACTTGGCGCCAGCGCCCGCAGAGCGCAGCCCACGCCTCCTCCCGGAAGCCCGCCTGCCCGGGCCTGGTTGGGCCCGGAGGGGGCTCAGGCCCCGGCTCAGCGCCGCACTCGGCGTCCCTCCCCCGCCGGGGGGCGGCGGGACCACTGAGCTACATCCTGGCCCTGTCCTGGCTTTTTTAAGGAACTTCCCTCCCAGCGCTCCGAGGCTTAGCCCGGCGGGCCTCTGCCGCGCTGCGGAGCAGATCCGGAGGGAGAGCAGGGCTGGGAGAGGAGCCCCCACATTCCTTCCTAGCCCCACGCCCACTTTGAGCGGCACTAGGTGTCCCCACTTCCCCGGGAATCGTGGGCAGACAGACATCTGCAGACGGTCAGGATGTGAGCAGGGCGCCTTCCGGGAGGGAGAAGCTGGTTTCCCCGCTGGCCCTGAATCGCCCTTCGCACTCAGCTCCTCACAGCTCACCCGGCAGCCTGGCGGCCCAGGGTCAGTGCGCATGTGCGGGGGAGGGGGGTGTCAGTTTACCTGCACTCGGCCGACCTCGACCACGAGCAGCCAGGCTCTGTGCTGAGCTGATTCTGGGTTATCTCATAATATCGTGCTTAACCACCCCACGAGGCGTTCGGTCTTGCCGTCCCCATTTTAAAGTTGCAGGGTCAGCTCCAGGACTCGGGCGCACCATGGGCGTGCAGGCGAGCTTTGGAGCCTGGCCGGGGGGGGGGGGGGGGCTGAGGAGGAGGAGGACGAGGAGGAAAGATGGATGGCAGGAGAAGGGCCCAGCGGAGCAGGCAGGTGCGGGGCTGTGGACTCAGGACAGGCATCTGAGAACATGTATGGGGCACAGACGCGGAGAGGCTGTGCACAAGTGTCTGGCTGGGATGTGAAAGGCCAGCCTTATGGGAAGCCTTGCGAATCCCAGCTCTGAGCAGGCCCGTGGGGAAGCAGCATGAAGGCTGGCACGCCGGTGTCTGCGCCCGCTGCTGTAGTCCCAAAGCCACCCAGGGCTGGAGCTCCAGATGTGTTCGCCCAGAGACTGAGCGGGCAGAGCCAGCTGGGTACAGGCGAAGGCCGAAGTGTGTTACACGGGGGAAAGGGGTGGGCAGGCTTGCGGAGGCATTCTAGCGAGGACTGCCAGACCTGCCTCCCCCGACGGGCCGGGCCGGGGTGGGAGCATGGTGAACTGGGGGTTGCGAGGGTCAGATGATGGCGGCGGGGGCGGGGCTCCCGTCACGTTATTAATGGCCGGCGTCCACTCAATTAAATCCAGCCTGCTTTTGTTGGCAGGCCTCTGCAATTACGCATCTCATTGCGGGCGGCCGCCCAAATGCATCCTGGGAGAAGACCAGCACTCCAAATTAACTTTTCTTGGCGCTGCGGGGGCTGGTTGGCCGGCACTGCCTGCACAGCAGCCAATCAGGGTTGGCTCCAAGGGGGGCGGGTCAAAAGGTGGGGGAGGGTAGCCAGCCTGGCGGGGTGCTGCAGGCCCAGCACCCAGCACCCACAAGGCCTCCCGCGGGACTCCCACCGAGGAGCCGGCCGGTGTTCGGGCTGCCCCTCGGAGTGCGTCGGACCTTTGTCCCCGCTGCTCTGAGAGGGAAGGTCACCCCACCCGGAGCACAGAGCCCTGAAAGCACAGATGCCCTGGAGCGAGGGCGCTGGTGTGGAGCAGGCGCCTGGGGTGCGAGCCCCGCTGAGTGCCCCCCTCGGGTGTGCGTGCTTGTGTGGGTGTGCGCGCGGGAGGCCCTTCTAGCCTGCCTCTGCTGTTACACCGCCGGTATAAAGCGCTTCATTAACCTGTCCATCAAAGCCCATTTCTCCCGCTCTGCCCTCCCTGCAGAGCCCCTGCTGTGCCTTCTCCCGCACCCCCACCTAGCATGGCTGCTGCTGCCTCCCAGAAGGCCCTGGGCCCTGTGTTGCCTGTGTGTGGCCGTGCATTCACAGAACACCATCTTTTCACATGCGTGGCCTTGCATCCGGCCATATGTGTGTCAAGAGTGCCTGTCCTAAGGCACCCTGGACTAGTACAAGAGTGCCTGGCCCTCAGCTGTGTGACCCTGGCCTTGTCACCTTCCCTCTCTGGGCCTGAATGTCCTCCTCTGTGTTGGGTCGCATGGGTTGGACTAAGGGATCCCTGACGTCCTTCTCTTCTGATCTGCTGAGTTCCAGTGAGCACACATGTGTGCAGGAGTGTGTGGGTTCTCTCCTGCTGGTTTCCCTCCCAGAGGCAGAGGCAGCACAGCAGTGCCCCCAGAGCCCACCACAGCTCTCCTGACTTAGAAGCCTTTCTGAGACCCCACGTGCCACCACCCACTCAGCCACTGTAGCTCAGGGTGGCCGGCTTCCAAGGTCTGCCCATGTGTGTGTGCGAGGGAGGCACCCACACATGGCACATGGGGCCAAGATGGGGCCAGCAGTGCCCACCTTGCAAAGGGCACCCCAACATTCAGGGTCACCTAAAAATCCCAAGCTTCGCATTATGGGGACCTGGCCTTGCTCCCACGTGCCAGGCCCTCCTTGGGGAAAAGGGGTGCCTTCTGTGATGGGGAGGGCTCTGTTCTCCCCACTTGTGGTTTCTTTATTGTGTGTTAATGAAACCCTGTTTCTTCTGGGCGTTTAATTCTTTCCATCTATTATGTTTAGACAACTCATTAACAATCATTCGTTATAATTAGACTTCAATTTTAGGCTCCTTTCTCAAGGGAGGCAATGCAGAGCTTTTACACATATTTGCATCATAGACAGCTTCCAAATCTCTGGGTGCCGCCCCCTCTAGCCATTTTCCCTCCCTCCCTCCCTCCCTTCCCTCCCTCAGGAGTGCTTACTCCCTGCCCCAAATGTCAGGGTGAGGATGGAGAGAGGACCTGGGTGTACCAACAGGACCCCCAGACCCTGCTGCTCCCAAAGTCTCCCTGGCCCAGGCCTGGCCCTGGCTGAGTGAGTCTAATGTGTGAATGTGGGGGTACTGAGCTAGTGCGTCCTCTCCCACCCCAGGGCTCTCTGGCTGCTAGTTCTTTCAGTGTCCCAGGCAGAGTCATATACATATGACTGTGTATGCCCACATAGACACACATGCACACATGTAAACCAGACATGCACAACCACTTAGGGGGTGGCAGAGGGTCTCTTGTGAGGATTGTTTTTCCCCAATTCAAAACTGAGACCCTGGTTCCCACTACCATACTTCCCCCAAATTCCCTTATATTTAAGGACTCCTAACCTTTTCAGTCTTTACTTTCAATATCATAGGATCTCAGTTTGATGAATGAATGTTTGTGGAAAGATTGAATGAGTTTTAGTGAAAAGAGCATGGATGGTAGAGTCATTATGGGGTTTAAATCCCAGCTATGACTGACTACCAAGTGACATGGTACCTAGTTTAGCTTCTCTGAGCCTCAGTTTACCATCTCTAAGATGTAAATAACAAGGCTGGCATGGTGGTGCACACCTGTAACCCCAGCACTCAGGAGGCTGAGGCAGGAGGATCCCGGTGAGTTCAAGGCCGGCCTGGGCTACATAGTGAGACCCTGTCAAAAAAAAAGGTGTGGATAATGTCTACCTTGCAAGGATTCTGTGAAGATGAAGGGAGATAATTAAAAATGTAAAGTACCTGGCATTTGATAGGTGCTTGGCCTGTGGTAGCTGTAATAGTTGATATCTGTGAATGCTTGCATTAGTAATTTATGAGCAACTATAATAATCCCAGAAAAGGCCTCATGCGTCATTCTGTGCAACTTCCCCAGCAGCAGGCCTGTCTCTCTGCAGACTTTTCAGTGGTCTACTTGAAAACATTTGTGGGCAGCGCAGTGCCCTGTCCCCTCCAGCACTGGACAGAGCTGTTCAGGAGAGAGGTTGCCCTCTGCTGCTGCCAGCCTCCTGGGAGCCTCCCCCGTCAGCCCTGGAGCTTCCTCGGAGCCCCTGGGCATCTGCTCCTGCTCAGCAGCAGACACCTGCTAGGCCTCCATCCGGAAGTAGAGGGGAGGCAGGATGGAGAGGGGATGCCCCAGTGGGGTGGGTGCCTGGGCAGAGAGGCAGAGAGGCTGACAGGAGAGGCAGGCGAGGAGTACGGCTGGACTCTAGAGGCTGCAGAACGAGGAGCCACAGGAGGGAAGACAGAGACAGAGAGGGGACACCGAGGGAGAAGGATTTTCTATCAACAAAACAGCAGGACAGATTCCGGCTGGTCTCTGGAAACGTCTTCATCTGGCGCCTGAGGCCAACTCTGAGCTCCTTTTAGCTCATTACTGGCAATTAGTCCTCTGGGCCCAGCCTGGGGAGGGGCACTGTTAGCTCGTGCTCCCCTGGACACACACCACACGCCATGAATCAAGCTGACGGCTGTTCCCATCCCGCCCGCCTCGCTCTGCTATGTGGCGTGGGAGCGCATGTTACATGGACGTGTGCAGGAAGACATCACGGGTGCAGAGCGAGATGCACACGTGCTTGGGGACTGGGCGAGGGAACAGGGAATGTGTGTGCACCGACAGGTCGTGCGTGTGTCTGCAGGCCCCGTGGAGGAGTCTGTGAGAGTGGAAGCTCAGGCGTGGCCCAGGACTCCACCCCACCCCAGGCACCTGGCCCCTGCCCTGCGTGGCTGAATCGGGGCTGGGCTTCCGGAGGGAACAGAGAGCAGGCAGCTCCTGGAGTCCCCGCCTCAGCCCCATCGAAGAAAGAAGGGCTGTTCCCCTTCCTCGGAAGCGAGGACCAGGGCTCCACTGGGGTGGGTCCCAGGACCGGGGGACACCCTTAGTTTGTTCCTTGTCCCCAGCCCTTTCATTCCTAGTCAATGTAGCCCAACACTACCCAGTAGAAATACAAAGTGAGGGAAGAAAAGGGGCCAAGGGGAAGGGGAACGGGAGGGGTAGGGGAAAGGAAAGAAGGGAATGGAATTAATAGGAGGAAATGGAAACAAAGCCTCTGTAGATAGGGAGGGGTGGAGGGTTGAAGGGAGGGCAGGGGAAGGGAAAAATAAGAACCAGGAGAGATTATGCAAAGGTGCAAATCTCCAATGATGGATGTCATTCTATTGTACACCTTAAGTGTACCAATAAGATTAATTTTAAAAAAGAAAAATATAAGGGAGCCACCAATGCAATTTAAAATTCTCTAGTGGCCATTGTTTTTACAAAAAGATAAAAGACAATAGGCAGTTTTCTTTTTCAGCATTGAGAATTAAACGCAGGGCCTATGCGCTGAGCTACATTCCCTGCTCTTTTTTTCTTCTTTATATTTTGTTTCAAAACAGCATCTTGCTAAGTCGGTAAGTTGCCCATGCTGGGCTCCAACGTGTGATCCTCTTGAATCAGCCTCCCAGATGTTTGGGATGATAGGTGTGCTGGTAAAATTAATTTTAATAAAATATTTTATTTAACCCAATATAGCCATAATAAGACCATCTCTTTTTTTGAATTAAAAAATTTTGGAGCAAAACATTTGTTGGTACACTTTAGATACACATGATGAGAACGCTCACCATAGGGAGCCTGTACCTGTGCGTGGTATGCCTTGCTGCTGCCTTCCCCATTCCCCTCTGTTGACCCCTCTCCCCTCCTTGTGTACAAAAGTTTTCTTTCCATTTTTTCCTTTTATTTTTTCTTTTTTTCCTTGTCCCTTCCTTCCTTTGCCCCTCCTGTGTTCTCCTTCTCATTTGAACATTTTTTTCCCATTTCCTAATATCTGTTATACATTTTAGTCCTTATTTCCACTTTCAGTTTCTCACAGCAGACAAACAATCTGGTATTTAAACATACGTGGCTGATTTATTTCACTTGAGTGTGTGGTCTCAAGGTGGATCCATTTAGGTATAAATGTCTCAAGCTCAACCTTCTTTATGGTGGAGTGTAGTACTCTACTGTATAAAAAACCCACATCTTCTTTATCCATTCATCAGCTAATAGGCATTTGAACTGTTTCCAAGATTTAGCTATTACACCTTGTGCCACTATAAACATGGGTGTGCATATATCCCTGTAGTATGCTGCTTTTACTTCTTTCAGGAAGATACTGAGAAGGGGAACAGCTGAGTCAAATGGAACCTCTAGTTCTAGTTTTATGAGGAATCTGTCCACTGATTTCCACAGTGGTTGCACCAATCTGCACTCCCAGCAACAATGGAAAAGGCTTCTTTGTTTTCCCCACAGCCCTGCCAGCATTTGTTATTGGTTGATTTCTTGATAGCAGCCATTCTCTCTGGGGTGAGGGGGAATCTCAGAGTTGTTTTAATTTGCATCTCTTGAAGGACCAGTGATGTTGAATACTTTTTTATATATTTATTTGCTGTTTCTACTTCTTCATCTGAGAAGTCTGCATTCGTTTCAGATGCCCAATTTTGGATTGGGTCTTTAAATTTGGGAGCTCTGATTTTTTTTTTTTTGAGTTCTTTATATATTCTAGATAGTAGTCCTTTGTCCAAGAAACAGCTGGCAAATTTTTTTTTCCCCACACTATGGGTTGTCTCTTTACTCTTTCAGTGGTTTCTCTTGCTGTCCAAAAGCTTTTTAATAAGATGAGATCCCAGTTGTTGATTCTTTGTGATATTTCCTGTGCAATCAGGATTTTGTTCACAAAGTCTTTGCCTACACCATTGTCTTCAAGAATTCTACCTATTCTATCTTCCAGCAGATTAAGTGTTTCTGTTTTGGTTTTTTTGGTTCTTTGGGTTTTGGGGGGGGGGGGGTTTGTACTGGGGATCAAGCTCAGGACCTTGCGCTTTTGAGGCAGGCAGCAGAACCACTGAGCTAAATCCCCATCCCCCCTAAGTGTTTCTGTTTTAATATTTAGATCTTTGATCCATTTCAATTTTAGTTTAGTGGATGGTAAAAGATATAGGTCTAGTTTTAATCTTCAGCAAGTGGAAAGCCAGTTTTGCCAGCACCATTTATTAAAGAGACTATCTTTCTTCCAGTGAAACTATTTGGCTCCTTTGTCAAAGATAAGGTGCCTGAGGGGCCTGGGATTTAGCTCAGTGGTTCCACCACCTGCCTCAAAAGTGCAATGTCCCGAGTTAGATCCTCCGTAACAAAACAAAACAAAAGATAAGGTGCCTGAGTATGTCTGCAGTTGTTTCTGCATCTTCTAATCTATTCCATTGATCCTCAGGTCTGTTTTTTTTGCCAACACCATGCTGGGTTTTGTTTTGTTTTGTTTTTTGGTACTGGGGATCGAACTCTGGTCCTTGCACTTGCGAGGCAGGTGGCAGAACCACTGAGCTAAATCCCTGGCCCTGGGTTTTGTGTTTTGTTTTGGTTTTTTTTTTTTTGGTTCCGGGGATCAAACTCAGGTCCTTGGGCTTGCACAGCAGGCAGCAAAACCACTGAGCTAAATCCCTGACCCTGGGTTTTGTGTGTTTTTTTTATCAGAGTAGATCTGCAGTACAATTTCAAGTCAGGGATTGTGATGCCCTGATGGATTCACTGATGAATTCTACAAGAAATTCAGAGAAGATCTAATGCTGCAACTTCTCAAACTCTTTAATGAAATTGAAAGGGAAGCAATACTCCCAAATTTATCCCTGGAAGCAAGCATTACCCTAATACCAAAACCAGAGAAGGATCCAACCAAAAAAGAGAACTACAGGGCAATCTCCCTAGTGAACATAGATGCAAAAATCCTCAATAAGATACTGGCAAACAGAATGCAGCAAATCATCAAGGAGGTTATACACCATGACCAAGTAGGATTCATCCCAGGAATGCAGGGATGGTTCAACATACACAAATCAATAAATGTGATTCACTATATTAACAGAGCCAAGGACAAAAACCATATGATCATCTCAACAGATGCAGAAAAAGCATTTGACAAGGTGCAACACCCATTCATGATAAAACCCTACAAAAAATTGGAATAGAAGATCTTTATTCCATCTATGACAAACCAGCAACCATCGTCATACTAAATGGACAAAAAACTGAAAACTTTCACTCTAAAATCAGGAACAAGACAAGGATGTCCACTGTCACCACTCTTATTCAATATAGTTCTGGAAACATTAGCCAGAGCAATGAGACAAGAGAAAGAAAGAAAAGGAATAAGGATAGGAAAGGAAAAAGTTAAATTATCATTTGCAGATGACATGATACTCCCTATAGAAGATCTCCAAGAGACTTCTAGATGTAATAACCAAATTCAGTAGAGTAGCTATATACAAAGTCAACACTCAAAAATAAACAGCCTTCTTGTACTCAAACAACAAACTCACTGAGAGAGAAATTAGGGAAACAACACCTTTCACAATAGCATCTAAAAAGGCCCAGGGATTTAGCTCAGTGGCACCTAGCCTGCCTCGCAAGCCCAAGGTCCTGAGTTCCATCCTCAGTACCAGAAAAAAAATAGCATCCAAAAAATAAAATAACTAGGAATCAATCTAACAAAGGAAGTAAAAGACCTCTATGTTGAAAACTACAGTATTCTAAAAAAGGAGATTCTAAAAAAAGAGATCGAAGAGGCTATCAGAAAATGGAAAGACATCCCTTGTTCCTGGGTAGGAAGAACCAAGATAGTGAAAATGGCCATACTTCCAAAAATTATTATACAGATTCAATGCAATCCTGATCAAAATTCCAACAATATATCTCACCAAATTAGAAAAAAAATCCTAAAATTCTTTTGGAGCCAGAAGAGATGTAGAATAGAAAAGGCAATTCTGGATATGAATACCACCTTACTACGTAATCAATTTTTAAGAGTATTCTAGCCAAGGGCCGGGGGTTTAGCTCAGTGGTTCTGCTGCCTGAGTCCTGAGTTCGATCTCCGGTGCCAAAAAAAAAAAAAAATCTATATGTTTCATTTACAGCACATTCCGCGTAGTTCAGCTACATCTCAGGTATGCAGGAGACATGGGTGGCTGGGCCCACCATGTTGGGCGGCACAGATCTGCAGCGGGGCTGGCTTGGTTGTTGCCCACAAGCTGCTATGCGTTGCAGGAGCCAGTGGAGGGCAGGGAGAAGCCAGGCTGGACTGGGATCTGTGCTCACTGTGCCTTGGATGCTGCCGCTGCAGTCTTCAGGCCTCCCTGCCCACCAGCAGCACCGGCCCCTGTCCCAGTGTGGCAGCCTGGACACACAGGTTCGGTTCAGACAGAGCCTTGCTCTGGGAAGGGCTTCTCTTGGTCTCCCTTGCTTCTGTGGTTCAGACTGCAAGTGACACTCTGTGCCTTCCATTCTCATGCGTGCCCCTCCCTTCTTCATCTAGGAGACTTTGTGTGGGAGCAGAGAATGGCAGGGAGTGGGAGTCAGGAAGGGCTGGTGGGATAAAGCCTTGAAAAGCCCTCCTGAGGAGGGGTGGGAAGGACGGTGAATAGGAAGTGGCCACAGAATATCCTTGCATTTCCAGAAGGTGGATCTTCAGCACAACGGCCCCCTGATCCTTTCAAATTTCAGCCTCCGCATCCTCTTGGATTTATGGGGCCTCTTCAGACTACCCCCCTGTTCACCCCATGCCTTCACTTCCCTCAGACTCGGCCTCTCTTTGTCCCCACATCCGGGCCCTGGCAGTCTCTGTCTCTCTGCCCTCGGCCCTGGCCCGTCACCTCCTCTGCTGACTTCCTAGCCTCACACATCCTCTTCCATTTGACCCCCAGCCCAGGATGCAGGGACCTGGAGCCGGGGGAGAGCCAGGCTCTGCTTGGGTGTGAGCCCTCAGCCCTCCCCCCAGGGCTGCAGCGATTCCACAGTCTCGGCTAGAGGGTCCCGGGCCCCTCACTAATGTAAGGTTATTGTAATTGATATGAAGGTAATTGATAATGTGTTACGGTGAATAATGTCTTCAATTTTCTGCTAAATCCCATTTTTGTAGCCATCTGGGCTCCTCCAACTGCCCCCCTGGGACGCTGGGTAATAGAGAGTAATTATTCTCAAGTCATTTACTTTTTCAAAGTGTTTAGTGCTTATCTGTTTTACAATTAAAATGGAAACGACCCTGATTCACTTCCTTTCTTTTTTATTTAAATAGCACTCACCCCCCCACACACACACCCCTGCACCACAGACTTAGTCACACAACCACAGTGGCACACAACTCTCCAACACTGTGTGTGCGCCGCGTTGAAAGACAAAAATGCACGCACATTTTCTTTGTCAGTCATATGAAAAACACACACGTGCAAGCTACGAGCTTAGTTCAGACCTAGGCACAGCCTCAGCGCCGAGACAGGGCAACCCTTCTGGCATCCCCTGGAGTAGGCAGGAGGCCTGGGAGTGGGCACGTTGGGCAGACAGGAGAAGGAGTCACCTTGGAGAGGAGTCGAGTGTGCCAGGTTCTGGCAGGATCTGGGTGTGCATGAGTGTGCTCTGAATGCACAGTTCCTAAGTGGACTGAAAGCAGCAATGTGAAAGCAAGTTCATAGCCTTCTGCTGTGCTCAGATATGAGTCACTGGTGTGGCCAAGTGTGTCTGGGGGGTTCACACCCAGCTGCACGCTGATGGAAGCCCCTGGCCTGCAGCCCCAGCTGGCACATGGTTCTTAGCAGTGAGGTGAAACCAAAGCCACAGTCTCACTGAGGTGGCCCAGGACCCGGACACCAGACCCACCTCACGGGGACTGAAAAGGCTCCGGACTGTTCCGTGGCCCACCAGAACGGCCCGGCCTGCTGGCTGCTGCTCCAGCCTCGGCCCCCACCAGAGGCCCCCAGCGTCACCCAGGGTGAGGCTCTCATCCGCTGTGCCACACGCTTGGGTCCTTGGCACGTCATGCTCCAGCGAGGACAACTGCGTCAGGCCGTCACGGGCACGCGGTTCTAGGACGAGGCTCGCTTTTGTCCGGACGGAGGAACCGAGGAACTGAGTCTCCTGCGCGGTCCCTGCGGTCCCTGCCCGCCCAGCACACCTTCTGGGGAGGCCTCAGGCGTATCTTTTTGAATGTTTGTGTTCGAGCACCGCATAAATCGACGCATTGCATTCCCAATGGGGAATGTCGCTGCTGCAGGGGGAGGTGGCCATAGCGGTGCAGGACTCCTGCGGCCTGGTCCCTGTCCCTCCGGCCTGTCTTCCCGGCCTGGGGCTGCTTTGCGGCTCGCCCTGCTGTTCCTCGCTCCCTTGTCCGGCCCGGGCCACCTGGCCTCTCCCTGACTCGGCCCCTCTACCTTCGCGGAAGAGTAAACGTTTAATTTTTTGGCTGTTAATAGATTTAATGTTCATTTGTTGGTAGCCCGGGGGCAGGAGAGCGTGACATTTCAAATAATTGTTTCGGGGGTATCCTCTGGAGGGAGAGCGGAAAATGCGGACAGGGTCTGAGCGAATGGCTGTGTCCGCTCCCTGTACTGCCGCCAGCGCGGGAGGGACGGGCGGGCCTGCCGAGCCTCAGCCCGGTTGGTCTGTTAGAAGGGAAGGTAGGACGGCCACCGGCGCCTGCCTGCCTCAGGGTTACTGCGGCCAGGAGGCGGGGCGCCGGCCTGAGAAACGGCACGGGACGGGACGGGACGCGGACGACGACCGAGCGGTGCGAGCTGCTGATCGAGCCCAGTCTGCTCGTGTTAAGCCCGGAGGAGGTGAATGCGCACCTAGGGCAGCCGGGCGGAGAAAACAGTGCTCCAGGCTAGCTGGGAACAGCAGACTTGGTTTAGTGTGCGGGGACCCAAGCACGAGTCCTAGTGGGCAGTGGAGGCAGAGGGACCACGGCACACAGGAAGGGAGAGAACAGAGGCCTCCTTGCCCCGTTGTGGGCAATCTCAGTTTCCTTCCTTCCTTCTTTTTTTCTTTTTGAGACAAGGTCTCTCTATGGTCTTGAACTCACTATGTGGCCCAGGCTGGTCTCGAACTCACAGTGATCTTCCTGCCTCAGCCTCCCTAGTGCTGGGATTTCAGGCGTGCACTGCCATGCCTGGAGAGAGCGAGCGAGAGAGAGAGAGAGAGAGAGAGAGAGAGAGACAGAGAGAGACAGAGAGAGACAGAGAGAGACAGAGAGAGACAGAGGGAGAGAGAGGCCCTTAAAATCCTTGAATGTATTAAGATTGTGGTGTGGCACTGTCTACATCATATTCCAAGCCTTGGAACCAATCCAGGGTCCACTGGCAAGTCAGGGCTCTAGACCACAAACCCACCCATTTCCAGAGATCCAAGGTCCCCCGCGTTCCCCAGCATTTGAACCCCTTCCACGCATCCGAGCTCACTGGAGGCAAAGGAAGCCAAGACAACCTTTGCCTTCTGGGGTTACTGTGGGTGACCTGATGCCTCCAAAGATGGCAATGGCAATGCCTAGGGTGTGCTGGCACATGCAAAGAACTGGCTATTTGGGGGCAGGGGACCCATGTCCAGAAAATATCTAGCTGGCCTCTTATGGGAGGCAGCATTTAATCTGGAGCAGAGTTTTTACCAGGCCAGAGAAATAGGCTACTATAGTAATAAGAATAAAAACCCATCTTCCTTTCGCCTTGTCTCAGTCGTAGGGACACATACCCGACACCCAGGACTTGAAGGAGGGCAGGTTTGTTTAGGCTCACTTCTTTAGTCCACAGGTGGCTGGCTCCCAGGCAGGAGGAAGGTGTGGTGGAGGGTCTGGTGGAAGGAAGCTGCTCACACCATGTTGACAGACAGCAGAGCGCGAAGGAGGAGCCAGGGAGGGAGATGCAGCCCTCTGACCAGGCCCCACTGCCCAACTGCAAGGCAGCTGTTTGTGCCCTGTGATCCATCACCTCCCAGAGCCTCACCTATGAGCGCGTGAGGCTGGGGCATCTACATATGGACCAGAACATCCCTCAAAAGACAAAGGCAGTGGTGATAATGGCACTCACTCCAGGCATTCCACACTAGCTGCTACATTTGACTTGTGGTAACAACTCTGTGTGTACAAACGCCATTATGTACCTCACCACAGAGACAAGGAAATTAAGTCTCCGAGAGGACCAGCAAGCTGGCCAAGGCCATGGCCCCTCCTAGTGTTGAGACAGAGTGAAGTGGGGGTCTCCCTCTCCTCCCCCCTCTCCGAAGACCAACTTTGACAAGAGGGTACCCTCATGTACTGTGCTGCTTTCTCCTGTCTGCTAGGCGTCAGGTATGGGAGTCTGAGACACAGAATCTGCCCTTGGGCAGCTCACATCTGGTGAGGAAGACCTTTGAGTGAGGCAGCCACAAAGCAAGGGCAGGACGCAGCCCGGAGAAGCCCTCAGTGCCCTGGGATAGCAGGAAGGCCTGACTCAGACGTGGGGGCCACAGGAGCTGGGGCAAGGACTGGCAAGAACTGAGCCAGGCAAAAGGAGCAGTGTTCCGGCCCAGGAACTGGGACCTTGGATTTTGGGCAGAGGGACAGCAAGCTCAGGAGAGCAGAGATGAGGGACAGCATAGCTGTGGGCGTGAGGCCTCTGCAGAGCTGGGTGGCAGAGGAGGGCTGAGGGGGCTCCGAGGGGCCAGGCCACATCATGTCCGCTGGACTTGCTGAGGAGGAAGGCTTGTCATGCTGCTGGCACTGAGTGAAATCAGGCCAAACGAGGGACTCCTTCACACAACATCTCAAGTTTAAAAGCATCTGCCAGGACCTTTCGAAAGCAGAGATGGGGCCTGTAGTAAGCCTGCCACCGCAGTGGCCCGGCCAGCCTCCCCTAATCCACACGGCTGCCCTGGGCCTGCCCTCAGATGCGGCCCTTGCTGCACTGTGTTGGCTCTCGTCACTCTCCCCCGGGGCATCTTGGGCCCACTTGCCAGTTCGCACATCAGCGTGGTGGCAGCGAGGGCACAGCGGTGGGAGCTGGATTGCTCTCGATTGTTTCTTGGTCCTGTCGTGGCTCACCTCTCCTCTTGGCTCCGGGAGTCGTGGTGCACACCCTGTACCTCCCCTCTGGGCGCCGCAGCACAGTGCCACAGACTGGATGCTGTGCAGACTCAGTTCTGGAGCCTGGGGAGTCCAAGATCAAAGTCCTGCCGTGCCCGGCCTGGGGAGGGCGGCTTCCTCGGAGATGGGCACCTTCAAGTGGAAGCCCCGTGACGGGGAGGGTGGACAGGCTACCACTGCTTTTGGGGAGCTAGGGTTTCAGCATATGAATTTTGGGCAGACAGCATTCGGATCAGAACCACCACCGTCTTTGAAGAACGTGTCCTTTGCGGGGATGGAGAACAGGCACCTTCCACCGGGCAGATTTGGGCCATTTATTTATTTATAGCTTTTTGAGACAGGGACTCACCATGTAGCCCAGACTAACCCCAAACTCAAGGCAATCCTCCTGCCTCAGCCTCCCTAGTGCTGGGATCACAGGCGTGCACCACCTCGCCCAGCTAAGGGCCCTTTATTTTTTAAAGACCTGTCTAGTCCTTCCCTCTGCCCAAAACAGAAGGTCCCTGCCAAAAGAGACTCAGTCTCTTCATGGCCTGGAAGCACGGAAACAGCCTGCCACCTCCCCACATGGAACTGCTATGGGAAGCAGTGAAACCCTTGGCTGCCAGAATCACTGGACGCTCCAAGGCTTTCTGAAGTTTGTCCCCAGAGGAGAATGAGTCCAGGCACTTTCTGGAGGATTATTTTTGGCGAGAAAGCCAAAAAGGCTTCAGTCGGAACATAGGCCTGGGACACTTAGCATAGGAGCAGCACCAAGGACAGAGGTGGCGACGGGCTCTTCCCCCAGGGCTCTGGGGCTGCCACCGGGACCCACAGCTCCTGCGCCTCCTCCCCAGCCCAGGTCAGGCCAGGGGCAGGCAGAGGGAGGAAGCCTACAGGGTCAGCGCTGGGCACAGCGATCGCCCCGCGTCTTTGACGAGGAGGCAACCCCACCACCTCGGGGGCAGGCCTTGTCCCTGCACCCTCTGTGCCAAGCACGGCGACAGAGAAGACAGAGAAGACCGCCTCTCCCTTCCTGCTGCCTTCAAGATACATAATCACCGGGAAAATGGTTAACTGTACAGAAATGCAAAGAAGCCAAAACAAAGCCCGTAAGAGTCACATAATCACCGTTGCTATTTAGATACCTCTTTCTGCTTTCAAGTAAACATAGATAAAGGCGTGGGCTCCAAACTGGATCATATTCTGTGTTCCGTCCCATACTGCATACCATTTTAACATGAATATCGCACGGATGCCGCTCCACTTGAATCAACACAGAGCTACGTGATTGCCTTCACAGCTGCGTCACAGGCCCCTATTTTAGGGACTGAGTCGATCTTCTGTTAATAAGATGTTTAGGTTGTTTCCAGTTTCACACTGTTTTAAATACTCAAAGATGAGTGTGTTTGTGGACAGATGTTTTTGCATTTATACAATTATCTCCTTAGGGTAATTTCTTCAAAATGGAATTATTGGATCAAAAAGATACACAATTGGGCCAGGGATTTAGCTCAGAGGTTTTGCCACCTGCTGCCCAAGAGCAAGGACCCGAGTTTGATCCCTGGTACCAAAAGAAAAAAAAAGATACACATTTTATATTTGGGCACATGTCATCAAACTGCCTTCTCAAAAAGCTGTACACTGTATATTCCTATCCAAAGAAGATATTGTTAGCACTGGGGATTTAGCTCAGTAGTGCTGCCACCTGCCTTGCAAGCACAAGGTTCTGAGTTTGATCCCTGGTACAAAAAAAAGAGATATTTTTAGTCCTTTACCCTTTGCTGTCAAATGAATGGGCTCTTAGCCTGGCCTAGTGTGCACACCTGGAGTCCCAGCACTCTGGGAGGCTGAGGCAGGAATGCAGCAAGTTTGAGCCCAGTCTGAGCAACTTAGCAACTTAGTGAGAGCTTGTCTGAAAATAGACATAAAAGCCTGGGACTGTAGCTCAGTAAGGAGGCCTGGGGTTCAGCCCTATTGCTGGAGGGGAGGGGATATACAACAACATAAACTAGTTCTTGGGCCGGGGAATTAGCTCAGTGGTAGTTGCAGCAATTGCAAGGCCCTGGGTTCAGCCCCCATCATTGGGGAGAGAAGTTTAACCTGATTCTTCAAGCCTGAATCTAGGGGCATGCACGTGTGATGGTGGTAGCCCTGGCAAGCCCCACATGCATGTCCACTGCGTATTGGTCTGTGTGGTTCTAGCTGGGCTTGAACTCACTGTATAGCTCAGGCTGGCCAAAAACTAATGATGGCCCTCCTGCCTCGGCCTCCTGAGTGCTGGGATTATAGGCGTGTGGCACCACCATGCCCCTTTGTTTTCATATAGAGACTACAGACAACTAAGCGATGAATCCAAAGAATTGGATTGGATTTGTTTCCCAGTGCTGGGGAGTGAGCCAGGGCCTGGCCTTTTCTGGGCCTGCCCAGGCTATTCTGGCTGTTGGTCCAGCCTCTCTGGCCCCGCTGCTGCTGACCCACTGTCAGCCTCACTGTGTCTCTGAGGTCCCCTGACAAGGCTGCGGGGAGGTGGGGTGGACAGAGCGCCCCGGGCAGCCTAGACGCTCCCAAGTCACCAAGCCAGCTTGCCCACGGGTCCCCTGAAGGAAGCCTGCGACTGTGGGGGAGGAGAGCACGCTGGGGCTCAGGTTCTTCCTGCACATGGCGACCACTTCATAGCATCCAGGCAGGGTGGCGTCTGCCTTCCACCTCAGCACTCTGGGAGGCTGAGGCAGGAGGACGCCAAGGCTGAGCCCAGCTGGGGCAACTCGAAGACTTAATGAGCCCTTCTCTTAAACATAAAATGAAAAGGAGGTGGCGAGGTAAGGCTGCAGCTCAGCCCCTCACAAGCAAACACCTGCGTGAACACACCCAGTCACCTGCCATTCACCCCTGTGCAGTCTCACACATAGCCTGTGTGCCCGGAAGTGGAGTCACAAGTCCTGCCCCATCGTGCTCCATGTCCTACAACCCGCGGGAGACCCCCTCACGCGGCCACAGAATTCAGTTATACTTTCACATCCCTTTAAAATCCTTGGACACAGAGTTACCCAGGGAGCCCTACAGTACCAGAGCTCAGCCAGCCGCCCCCCTATTTTACAGAAGGAATGTGGCTCCCGCAAGGCCGTGCTCCGCATTTACCCAGTCTCACAGCTCCCACACTCCTGCTCAGTCCCTTCCCTCGCTCCCTTAGGCCTCCTGTGCCAAGGCCTTCTGCTCAGATAAAGCAGCCCACTCACGGAGAGGCAGGTGGCCAGGTGAGTGTAGCACGTGTGAACTGAGGATGCAAGAAGCCTGAGAACCCAGATCTCCTGCAGGGTGGAGCCAGGGCTCAGAGAGAACATATGCAAAGCACCTGGCACCAAGGAGTCTCTGCTAACATTTATCAGGCACGTATAGACACCAGGCACTCTGCCAAACACTTTTTCACATGATCTCATTTAGGGTTTTAATAATCCTTCCAAGTGTGATTGCCTCTTAGAGGGAACTGAAAAGTGAGACCCAGAGAAGCAAAGTGACTGCCCTATGTTCACTGAGCTAGTGAATGTTGAGGCCAGGGTTATAGCCTGGTCTGCCCAAGTCAGCCTTCTATGCCTTATGTTGTGCTCTTCCCTCAGCAGTAAAGGTCCCTTTTAACTGAATTCTTATTCCGTTAGACACTGTGCTATAGATGTGCAGTTTGTATGCATTGTCACAGCAAAGGAGACGGGCTTTCGGGGTGCTTAATGCATGGTATCTTGTACACTAAGGAGAGGAAAATTTTAACTGCAAAATCAAATTTAGCCACATAAGTAAATTCTTCAGATCACTAAATCTTTGGTAAAAGTCACAGGTCCTATTGATTGGCTCAAGCCAACCTTCCTCCCTCCCTGATGCAGGACCCTCCTCTCTCACCTCGGTGAGACACCCCAGACCACACACACAGTTCCCCTTCTCCTGCCTACC
Source organism: Heterocephalus glaber (assembly GCF_000247695.1). The sequence goes on from NW_004624831.1 coordinate 330,934, forward strand.
AGACAAAGCCACTCTCAGGCACAAGCCTGGTGCACACTAATAAGGCCACCATGGTTGAGTCAATTAGCAAGAACATAGGGAATGGAGTCAACATACCTGGGTTCACTTCATCCCGCACTAACTGTAAGACCACAGGCTAATTACGTTCTCTGCCTCAGCATATGCAATAGTGGAAAAGCAATTCCTCCCTTTCATGGTTGCTCTGAGTTTAAAATGTTGTAAGATATCATTATGGGCCAAGGATTTAGCTCAGTGGTTCTGGCGCCTGCCTCACAAGTGCAAGGTTCCAAATTCGATCCTTGGTACCAAAAAAAAAGTTACAATCATTTAATAGGCATTCAAAATTTGCCACTCATGAGCTCTCAGAGATAGAGTAGCACCACTCAGACCAACCGAGGCAGACACAGCTGATGAACCTGTAGCCAGGCCCACAGTCGCACCTAGCTACAGGCAAGCCAGACCCACTGGCAGTGGACATCAATGTAGGTGCAAAAAGGGCTCTTAAGGAATTCTGGGAAAGTCACTTAACAGTTCTTTTCAAGACAAACCCCTAACAGTTAAGCTGGGTCCAGAAGTGCATTCCCATAATCCCAGTGCTCGGGAGGCTGAAGCAGGAGGGTCACAAGTGTGAGGCCAGGCTGGGAAACTTAGTGAGACTGTCACAAAATGAAGTTTAAAAAAGGGTCAGGGGTTAGGGTTAGGGTTAGGGCCGCCGGGGATTTAGCTCAATGGTGCTGCCACCTGCCTCACAAGTGCAAGGTCCCAAGTTCGATCCCCAGTACCCTCAAAAAAAAAAAAATTCCTGGGCCGGGGATTTAGCTCAGTGGTTTCACCGCCTGCTGCGCAAGTGCAAGGACCCGAGTCCGACCCCCGGTGCCAAAAAACAAAAACAGAACAAAAAGGGTCAGGGATGTAGCTCAGTGCTCCTTGGGTTCAGTAACAGAAAAAAACAACACAGTACCAAAGACTTAAAATTTTAAGCACAATATCATCAATCACACCTAAGAAAATGGTCAGTTACTCCTTAATATCTTCAAATACCAAATCTATGCTCAAATTTTCCACATTTGGTTTGTTCAAGAAAAGAGACAAGCAAGAGCCATTGGGCAGTGTATTCACTTGTTCCCTTTTCTTTCTCTTTCTCATTTTTTTTATTTTTATTTTTTTTCCCGGACCGGGGATCGAACTCGGGTCCTTGCACTTGCGCAGCAGGCGGTGGAACCACTGAGCTAAATCCCCGGCCCTCTCTCTTTTAAAAAGTGTGAGTCTCTTTTCCCTTTGAAAACCCTGGGTCATTTGGCCTGAAGAATCTTTCTGTCACTAAGGAAAAGCATAGCCTTCCCTTTCAAAGTGTGCCTTTCGCGCGTCCGCGACGGGTGAGTACAGCGCACTCTTGGCTGCAAGGAGAGAGGGAGAGGGAGGAGTGCGGAGGTCTGCCCTGGCCCTGCGGCCTCGGCCTCCTCACCCGTAAGGCGGGAAAGCCCTCCTCCCAGCGTGGCTCCAACACGGGCGCCCGGCCTCGCGGAGCAGAGCGGGAGGCCCAGCACCCTGGACAGCGGCCCCAGTCTCCCTGGCGTTGCCGCCCTGGAGCCCCCCGCCCTGGCGCCCGAGGCAGGGGGAGCGACCCCAAGGTGGCTTTAATTAGGCCACGCGGGCCAGGCAGGGTGCGGGGAGGGGAGGTCCGGGCAAAAGGCTTCGTAAAACTCGGCTTCACCCGCAGCCACTGGGCTCAGGCCCGAGAGGGGGGAGAGCGTCTGCGGGCGCCCCCTCCTCAGCGCCTCTCAGAGGCGGCCTCGGCTCTCTCTCCTGGGGTGGCTCAAGTGGGGTTTGAGGGGCTGCGATGGGATGGCCGGCCGGGACAGAGCCCGGGAGTGGAGGGGAACACAGCCCGCCGCGTGCACACCAGGTCCTGAGAGAGGCGCAGAGCAGCTACCCCGAGGCCCTCGCCAGCGCCGGCGGCCTGGTCTCGGTTCCGCATACTCTGTGCCTGCCTCAGTTTCTGCATCCGTAAAAGAGCAAGGGCCCTTCTAGATGTAAGGAGTAAAGGAAGCAGACGGGCAGTAGTAAGTGATTAATGCTTTCTTGTTATTCATATTGGGCCCCAGGGAGATGACATCTTTTGCCTGGAATCCTCAGAGCAGCCCGAGGCCATAGATGTGGAAACTGAGGCTCAGAGTTCAAAACGCTGTCACCGACCTGGTCAGGCCAGATCTAGGTGCTGGGCTCAAGACTGCCTGGCATTACAGCTTGTGTCTTCCCACCACGCCACTGCTGAACTGCCTCGGTTGTCCTCTGCTGATCTTCTCTCAGATGACCTTATGGACGGGCCAACGTAACTCTGCAGGCTGGTACCCTATGTCTGGCCCAGCCAAGCCTGGAGTACCCACACGCGTGTGTGGCCCAGAGCTAAAGGAAGGCTACAACAGACACACGCACATACGCACGCACACGCGTCCTGAGGAAGTCCTGCACCAACCTCCTACAGAGAGGCTCCCAAACTTACCCGCTTACTCAGAAGTAAAACAGCCTGCACACGAGCGCCAGCCTGACTGGTCACAGCAGAGCACCCACCCCATGGAAGGGGCCTTCACAGCAGCAAGTCATACACAATGTCACAGGACAGCCGGTCATGGGAACACAGGCACCCAAACCTGGGCACCTTCACACACAAACGCACCCAGGCAGTGAGGTGTGAACAGTTACACAGGGCCACACACATGGGAAAACCGGGTTTTTTCTTTTGTTTGTTTTGCGGAACACCACTTACACAGAAAAGCCAGAGTAGGTAGGCACCACACACAGCACACTGCTACACACCATCTCACAGAAAGGTGCAGCCATACACTCACACTTGGGAGGTGTAGTGGGACATAGCAAGACACCAAAAGGAAATCAGTCAGAACCCAGAGCGCCTCTCTCCCCTCCCAGACACACCCACATAGATCAGTGGAGATGGAAAGCCAGCCTCAAGCACACGCCACGTGCACACAAGCACGGTTTCAGACCCTCTGGGCAGCTGGCGTCCACCCGAGTGCCCGCAATGTGCTGCCATGAGAGCCCCCTGACCCTGCCTTCCTCCAGCTGAGCCCAGGATGCAGAGCAGCACTTGCAGGTGCAGGGCAGGACCCAGGACAGCCGGCGCTGAGGACCTTGTCCATCGCCACATCCAGTCCCCACTGGGGCTAGCACTGGGCCTGGGGCTGTCCTCCCATGTCCCACGGCCACTCCCCCGCCAGCCCAGCACCTCAGAACAGGCCAGGTGGAGGCACCAGCAACCTCCTTCCTGGGCAGCAAGGCTCGGCTCCTCAAAGCCCGCCCCACCTGTTGTTGCCTACCTGAGCAGGTTCTGTCTCAGGCTCTGGAGCTCTACCTGGGCAGGTCCGGAAGCCAAGTGGGTGGAGCCTGGCTCCCCTGCACTGCCAGCTCAGCCCTGGGCAGCCCTCCCTCCCTCCTGCTGCGTGCCCACCTCTGCCTCTCTTCTCTGAAAGCCAGACCAGGGACTGGGGGAGGGGGTCCCAGGAGAGGAAGTGGCATCTGACGTCCAGCACCAACCTAGGGGCTGCAGGGGGAAGGGGAGGGGCAGGGAGCCTTCTCATTGTGTGAGGGAAATTTTATTTTTAACAGATGCTAAGGCAGATGGCGCAGAATTAACAGAAAATGGGAGAGGAAAGAGAGGAGGAACATTACTGACTCCGGAGAGAGTGGACATTAAAAAAATAAAGAATAAGGGAATGAAAACAAGTTTAACTGCTCTCTCCGGGGGGGGCCTGAGAGGCAGAGAGGGACAGAGCAGCGTGGTGATAACCAGAGGCGTGAAATTACAAAAGTAAAATTTGTGGGACTCGGGAGGGGCTGAGAAGGCCCCAGTTTCATTGCAAAAACTCACTCAGAAATTACTGATGTGATGTTTGAGCTTTTATCATTAATAATAATTGAGAGGGGAAGGGAAGACAAAAGAACTTGTGGGCTGGTGGGGGTCGGAGACATGAGGAGGGAGACGGTGGCTGGAGCCGTGGGGTGGGCGAGGGGTGGGAAAGAAGTCACCGCTGATGGGGGGGCAAACTCAGGGAGGAGCGCGGAGCTGAGGCCGGGGCGCGGGGGCGTGGGGGCGCGGGCAGAATAAAAGAAAGGGAAGGCGAGCAGGCACAGGGCTGGGGCTGCAGAGGAAGAGCTAGCACGGGAGGGGCCGGGAAACAGGCAGAAACTGAAGACAGGAGGCGCAGTAGCTGAGACAAAGGGGGAGACCGCAAAGCGGGGTGGGGCACAGACAGATGGAAAGAGCATCAGAAAAAGGGGGACGGACGAGCGTCCTGGGACGCTAGAGGGCAACACACTTGGGGTGAGGGAAGGCCCCAGAGACACAAGAGCAACCCAAAGAGCCAAAGAGGGACCAAAAGAAACAGCAGGGAGAGACGAAGACAGAAGTAGAGAAATGCATGAAGGGAAAGAAAGAATGGAGTGAGAGAGACAGACAGACAGACAGCCAGTGAAGAGGCGGACGAGAGGCAGGGAACATAAAAACGAAGACTTTAAAAGAGACACAAAGAGAGTTGGAAAAACAGGAACTTCAAAAGAGAGAAACAGGGTAAGAAAGAGAGTTGAGACAGAGAGAGGAGGAAGAAAACTGAGGCAGAGGCAGAGAGAGGCTGAGAAGCCACGGCGAGGCAGAGGGCAGGAAGGGAGGAGCGGACGGGAGACAAAGAGGAATGACCGTTTATCTCTCCTCCTAAATTGACTGAGGCTACATCAGCCTGAGCCACTAAAACAGAGTGATTATGAATGGGTTAGTCACAGGTGGAGTTAAAGGCCTTCGGAGGGATATTAGCCAAAATTGAGTGGCTTTTAATTTCTTTCTAACGAGAGACTGTGGCTGGGGAACCAGGCCCCGCCTCCACTCGGCTCCACTGCTGAACACGGCGTGGGGCTGGCCCAGGCCACTCGCCACCTGACCTGTGTGGCTCAGCCAGCCAAGTGGAAATGGCCACGCCTGCAGCCCGCCTTCCAGACTGAGGGGGCCAGCAAGGGGGGAGGGGTCAAGGACTTTGGCAATGACCAGGCCAGGGGGTCCCAAGGGCAGACACCAAACAGGCTGCAGCGTGGCAGGGCACAAGGGCAAGTAGATGCTCCTTGCCATGGCTTCCCCCATCACTCCCAACCTCGCTCTGAGGACAGCACCGTGGTCCGGGATGCCCTTCCCTGTGCGGAGAGAAACTAAGGCCCTGAGATGAAGAGCCCTGCTGCCAGCCTGCAGAGGCCGAGAGCACTGAGACGCGGCTCCGGGCACCTGGACGTGAGTCTCAGGTGCCTCCCTCACTCGTGGCAGAGGCAGAACCCCAGGCACTGCCCCTCTGGCCACACCTCGGTTTCCCCATCTATAAAGTGAGGGCATGGACGTCTCAGATGCCTGTCAGCACCAACCTGCTACGATTCTCTCCAGGCTGGCTGCCTTATCCAGGGGTCTCTGCTGCCATGCATGGGACACTTGGGACGGGATGTGACCCAGGTGAGCATCTGTGGCCACTTGGAGAGGGCATATGAGCTAAACAGAAGGCCCCTGGCCCCTCGTGGTGCAAGTCAGAGCAAGGGCAGAGACCCTCTCAGGCAGCGGGCAAGCAGGTAGGTAGCAGCACCTCACTGGCCACCTGGAGAGGCCAGAGAAAGAAGAGTCCAGCCAGGGTGGAACTTTCGGTGGGTCACGAGGGGGAAGACATTGCTAGTGGGCACACCAGGAGCACAGGCATGGAGGCACCACGAGGGCGAAGCTGACGCCTGTGGGGCAGCAGTGGGGAGACGGTGAGCTGTGGGCACAGGCAGAGGGCACCGATCCTGTTGGCACAGAATGGGTTTCTGAGCACAGGCAGGGGAGCATTTGGGAGAGATAGGAGGGAAAGGAGAAGGCGGAAAAACGTGAGCAGGGGGCCTCTGTGGGGAGGAGAGAGGACAGGCCCTGGGCAAGGCATGGCAGAGGCTGGGGCACAAGGGAGATGACCTCGGTATCCGGCTGGGCCCCCGGGAGTGCTGAAGCCCACAGCAAGGGGCAGGAGGTGGGGCAGACACGAAGATGTCAGCTTTGATCCCGGCATCCAGGGGCCGAGGGAAGCCCAGCGTCCTGAGGTCCAGACTCCCGTCTCCAGGCTTGAGCTGTTCATCCACCAAAGGTGGGCCCTGGGCCGGGGCTGTCTGAGGGTGAGGGTCCCTCCCGGTGTGTAATTCTGAGTCAGGAGCGGAGCCCCGGATGGGAGCAGGCAGCCACACGGGAGGGGCGGCGCTCAGGCTCCCTGCTGCCCTCCGGGCTCCTCCCCTGAGCCAACAGCTGTGCCCCCCCTTGCAGCTCCATTAACACTCAATTAGGGGCCTGATGGGCTCGGGCCTGGAGAGCCAGCCTCACTCACAGGCCGGCCCTGCCCCATCAAGGGTGGGCCGGGCCTGATGAGCCCACCGGGAGAAGGCTTCCCTCAGATTTATAACCGAGCCTCACAGCTTCCCGGCCAGCCGGCTCCCTCTTCCTCCCTCCCAGGTGGGGTCCTGGGCTGGGAGGCTGGGAAGAAGGGCGCAGGAGGAGGCCGGGCCCTGGAGCGGAGGAAGTGGGAGGGGAGAGGTGAGGAAGAGCTGAGGGTGTGAGAGAGAAAAATGACAGGCCCTGAATATTGGGCGCCCTCACTTTAAATCAAGATAAAAGACTGAAGTGGAAAATGAGAGTCCGGAGAAGCCCCGGACGGCTCGGGGCGCTAATGGAAACACATGGCTGCCGGCTGCGGGCTTGTCAGCTTCCCCGGCGCTGCCATTCCCGTCTGATAATCCGGCCTGCCATAAAATTAGACTAGCAAATACCTCCTGACAAAGATGCATGTTTCTCTCTATTGTGCCATCATAAAAAAAACTCCGCTGGTGACTCGGGGAGCCGCAAACTTCAATTTAAATTTACAGTGCTGCGGAAGGAAAGTGATATGCACTCAAAAATTTTAATAACCTATTAAGTTACGACTTCAATTTCATTTTATGAATATTTTCCTTGGGGAGCACGGCTATCACAGAGAAAGATAGAAATTTAAAAAAGATAAATAGTGCCATTAATCTCCAACATTTCTCTTCCATTATCCTTGAAAATTAGGAGTTATTTTTGTTCAGATCTTCATGTAATTAGCTCCCTCCACTTGATTCACTAGCCAGAAAATGACCATGTTCAGAAAATTAAAAATTTGTCATTAAGTGGAATTTAACATAATATCATTTATCTTTATCTATTCCCCAGCTGACAGCAGGAAGCCTTGGCTGCCTCACCGGCTGGTAGGAGGACAGCGGGGAGGGGCATTGGGAAGAGACACTGGGAGAGACGGAGAGAGAGGCCAGGGAGGGAGGCACTGGGCGGGTGGCGGCCAGACAGGAGTGACGAGGGAAAGGGTGAGGCCTGGGGAGCTTCGAGCTCAGAGGGAGGCGGAGGAGGAGGAGGAGGAAGAGGAGGAGGAGGAAGAGGAGGAAG